>JABCPV010000312.1:0-42264 GCA_016584345.1 Suillus ampliporus
CTCAATGTCAACAATGACAAGGTAGCCTAGCCAGCAGTAGCTGCACCCTATGTAGTCCACAGCTGGCCGGGATGATAGTATCTTAGATATAGGCCGGCTGGATGGTTCCTGCTACATGTATCTACATGGCTGGCCAGGATGATGGTATCTGAGATATTGATGGGCCAGTTGGTCCCTGCAGCCTGTAAATACATGGCTGGCCAGGTAAATGGTGTCTGAGATATCAACCGGCCAGATTGCATCTACAGCATGTACCTACATGCTTGGCCCTTATAAGAGGACATAACTAGCCTAGCCAGCAGTAGCTTCACCCTAAGTAGTCCACAGCTGGCTGGAATGATAGTATCTTAGATATTGGCTGGATACTTTCTACATGTACAAATGGTTTCTACTGCTAGTATCTACATGGACTGGCCGGGAGGAGAGCATATAAGATAGCTTGTATCTACCTAACATGGCTAGGCTAGTTGGAAACTTTTATAAGGGCCAGCCATGTCGAAACAGGCTGTATTGACCATCCGGCCGATCAACATCTGAGATACTATCATCCTGGCCAGCCACATAGGTACTGGCTGTAGAATCCATCCAGCCAGCCAATCACTAATAACTAATAACTGAGATACTAGAATTCTGGCCAGCTATGGACAACATAGGATGAAGCTACTGCTGGCTAGGCTAGTTATATCTACATATTGTAATGACAGAGTGATTTCCAATATGTATGTGCTTGTTCCACTCAAGCCACTTTCATGCTGCTCATAACTGTCCATAGGCAAGAGAGCTGTCGTACTCTTATAAGGGCTAGATATGTAGATACAGGCTGGAGGAACCATCCGGCCAGTCAATATCTGAGGTAATACCATTGTAGGAACCATCCAGCTGGCCAATATCTAAGATACTATTGTCCCAGCCAGCTGTGGACTACATAGGATACAGCTACTGCTGGCTAAGCCACTATGTAAGATATTGGACCAGCCAGATGGTTTGTACAGCATCTATCTACATACCTGGCCCTTAAAAGAGTATATCACTCCGGCACTAGCCAGCACTAGGACCCTACTTTATCTCAGATATGGACCAGCCGGATGGTGCCTCCAGTTTGTATCTACATGGCTGGCCAGGACAATTATATCTCAGATGTGGACCGGCCGGAAGGTTCCTCCAGCCTGTATCTATATGGCTGGCCAGGATGATAGTATTTCAGCTGTTGACCGGCCGGAAGGTTTCTCTGGCTTGTATCTACATTGCTGGCCAGGATGATAGTATCTCAGATGTTAACCGGCCAGATTGTTCCTGCAGCTAGAGTATATCACTAGCAAAGCTCTATCCTATGTACTCACCATATGTAGTCCACAGCTGGCCAGGATGATAAAGTCAAAGATGTTGAATGGCCAGAGAGTTCCTACAGCATGTAGCCACATGGCTGGCCCTTATAAGAGTATATACCTAGTATATTTCTACCCAATACAGTATCCATGTAATTCTGCCACCAATGACTGGTCAGCCTTGATTCTACAACAGATGAAATCAAGCTACCATTCTGAAACTGATGATCGGCCAGTCTTCATTCTACATACTGACAAGTATACAACTGAGCAACCAGTGACTGTAGGAATTAAGCTGGTCTGTATGCGATATTGAAACCAATCACTGACCAACATTGATTCTCTAATGACTGGCCAGCTGGAGTCTACATCTTGTAGCATAAGGCTAGCCACTACCACTGAGTTTAATCAAGGTATGCCTATATATCTCACTGATTCTATATACTCCGGCCAGTGACTGGCTGGCCATGATTCTACGGGGTTTTGGCACATCCGGAGCCATGGTTCTACATGAAAAATGACTGAAGGGTCTGCTGCGTTTTGTGACCTCGCACATACATACTTTTGGTCTACCATGAGAATGATGAGTAGGAGATACACATATCATGGCTGTCATGCTGCATTTCCCCGATTCAGCTTGTAGAAATTCAAGTGCAAACTTCCGACACCTGTAGCATTATTCACAACATGTCCGCTACAGAAGCTTCACACCAAACAAACATTTGAAATATTGACATTCAAAACGGCAAGCTGTTACTACTGTCATAAATGCAAACTATCGTGACGGTCGAGGTGGGATGGCAACAACATGGCACATGCCCGAGAAATGAACTATTCTGAATCAAAAATAGCATCATCCGCTTGTGCTCTCTGCCTTGCGAGAGCATTTACAGACAACTTGGCCTTTGCCCCTTCACTAATTTCTACACAGCAACTTGTTCCGAAAACTTTCCTAAGAAATAGAAATCAGTGGAGACTGTTAAGTATGAAAAACAAATGCACCTCATCCACCATGCCAGGAGTTGGTCGACTTTTTGCTGCCCTGTCCGACCAGGAGGCCTTTCGAAGAAATCTACAATATTGTGCCAAAATGGTATGTAATCGAAGTCGCCATCAACTGAACGCCACGAGGTGACAGAAGAAAGTGTGAATCGCAACTTGTTACATATTGTTAGCGCTGAGCAAGGAAATTTGACATAATCGCCACTTACTTGACATGAGATGTATGTGATTGAGCGTGGTGTGACTTTGTGCATCTTGATGATTTGCGCAACATGTGTTTTGACTTTCTTGTTTGAATGAACATCCCTTCTCGCATGCCGGTTGTTTTCAATGACATTGGCACCATCACCTTCACCAGTAACTTCCTTTGCGGAAGAGGGAGACGTGAACACGGCTTTGAAGGCCTGCTAAGAGTGAGACTTTCAAGTTGTCGACATACTCGGATACAACTGACCTGAAGCAAAAGAGTGCTTTTGAAGAGGCCTTCCTCCAGATTATCCAGATCAGCTGTGTACTTTTCATACAGGAATGCTGGCCAGGACATTTCTGTTACAACATAGCCGTCTGCGCGATCCCTGATCCCTGCTCTGACGCTGGCAGACTGACATTAGCATTTCGTAAGATGCTGAGTGATATAGTTACATTGGGTTATTCCAGTCAAGCTCAGTCGGGCAGAGTAGTCTTCCGCACGCATCATTGACGAATCCGTGACAGTTTTTATCATCGGGGTCGACAGGGGGATTGGGCTTGAGTTTGCGATTGACCCAATCAGCAACGATAGTCTTGAGCTTCAAGGTGTCATCCCCTCGAGCACCGTCAGCCCCCTGTCTAAGCTAAATAACAACTTAGCGGAAGGGAAATTGTTTACGCCAGGAAAGCGCACCTTTCTCATCATTTGCGCGTAATCGTCGAACTCCAGCTCTGAAGCCTTTTGGTGAAACCACGGGAGGGCTTTACTAAGGGTAATGTAGCCTATTTGTAAATGATCCTGGCTGGGATGATGAGTCGTTGACTAGTAATCATAAGGCGCAGGTAAAAGAATTACTCAAGGGTCAAATTTTCGTCCGACTCGTCATTATCGCACCTCCTGTCATTCTCAGCTATTAGCTCTTCAATAGGATCAAATAATGCTACTATGTGTCTGATGGCTCTTCCTTTCAACATGAAGTAGTTGGTCTCCCTAACAATCACAGTGAACAAACTGAATTAGATGTCATCAGTGTTTCTACCTTTGTTTGACCACTTGCCCCGACTCCAACTCCTGCAGCTTCTCTTCTAAGGCAGCGATTCTGCGCTTCTGGAGAGCACCATCAGGCATTGCCACCGCTAGTGACTGCGACGATGCTGGAGGCAGGGGGGCAACATCCATAGCCTCGGACATGATCTTCGACAGCAAGAAGGAGAGGGGGCAGAGAGAGAAATCGAGGAGAGGGTGAGAGACGTAAAACAGGACTGACTTGATCCTGCTCCTGCTTTATATGATGCCGCTGTCCAGTCACCGTGACGGTATCGGCAAAGGCAGATCCTTAAAAACACATCCCTGTAAGGGCAAGGCTGCAAAAATTAACGTTAGCCAAGTGCATTTGGCGCAGGCTGAAAATGGCATCTGCCTGCTAAACACATAGGTACTTACCATTTGGGGACTGCACGGCATGCTGTAATCAGATCGAGCGACCCAGTCGGAACCCAGCCCTCGCTTCCAAGTCCAGCGTGATCTAACTTTGGGAGCTGTATGCTGGCACGATCGTGTGGTGATCTGTTGGCCCCCTGGGTGTAGCGCCGGAAGGTTGGTGAATGCTAATCAAGCTTAGGATGAGAACACTATCAGACGTATACAAGACTCACATGCAGCCTCGGGATGGGAGTCTCTAATGAAAGATGGCTTGGGCTTGACAATACCATCAGTTATATGAGGGTCGTCAGTTGTGGCACAAGAATTCTAGAGGCCAGAGCAAAGTTAGCGACACCAGCCGGTCCATCGAAGAATGGCTTACCCTCCTGGTGAACATCTCGTACAACATAATACCCTCCACCCAAACGTCAATTGCGAAACCGTACTAGGTGCTCGAGACAATTCCAGCAGCATATACTCTGCAACATCCAGATTCGATGACTTGAGGTCACTGGAAGATTCCTTGGCAGTGGAGATGAAAGACAATGACAAGCTAAGTTACTAGTTATAATAAACATCGAAATCATAGGGAGGATACTCGCAATTTGTGTAAAACCGCCCTCGTTATGCTTGCTGTTAGCATCAAAGATCGTGCGCATGAGCTCCGTGGACTGCAAGGTATGGTAGATTTATCGACAATGATCTTTGATGGAGTAGCTGTAGCTGTAATGCAACGAGTGGCAAGTTCGATGTAGTTGAGCTCCAGTTCATCGGTGCACGATCACATAATGTGGGGACAAATGGAACGAAGGGTAAAGATCAACAAGTCGCAAAGCCTGCACTGACACGCACTTTTTTGGTCAGACTATTCACAGATATGCAAATGAGGTCTGCTCCCTGGATGCCCAAATCAGCATTGGTGCTGAAGAAGAGATTGGGTCTGAGAGCCTCACAAACGACATCCTCCAGACCAGGCTCTCGCCAATTTCGTCCATTGGACGCAATGAGACGCTGTGGGTTGTCAACATATCTCTGAGCATCAATAACTTCAATGGTACATACCCTCATTCATAGAAATTTCCAAAGTGATGCCAATACTTTCGAGACCGGATCAGGAGCGCTCTTCCATCAAGAAAGAAATCGGACGCACCACTCTATCAAGACCAAAGCTGTTTGAACGGAAATCTCCGGTGATAATCTGGATATCACGGCCTCTAGTCTCCCCCAGAATGTAAGCCCAAGTTATTTGCGTATGGTACCTGTGGGCCCAGGTTCAGTGTCTCATCCTGCTGCTGTGTCTGATAGCATCTCACCTTTAGTACCATCCCATCAGTGCAGATCATCCACTTGGTATCAAAAGCTTCTAATATGCCGTCCTTTGCCAGAACAGCAGTAACGCCCCCTTCGGACTGCTCAAATGAACGCAGTTCGGTGCCCATCTCTACAAAACAAGAGAACTTCTCCAGGTGGCATGGCGTTAGATTTCTTCGGAAGTTCCAATGTCTCTGGCTTGTAGGAACGGACCTTGGGGGGAATTTCCCCAGATTGTTGACTAGGTCAACCGAGTCATCACTGAGTGCTCAGCACTAGATTGTGAAAAGGTGAACCACAAGAGCCTGACGAGTGCTCAGGCTGGTTCCACCCATGACAAGATTCCTAATGGAGTTTGTGTTTGGTCCTCATCATGATTACAGGCTGGCTATGCGTTCTAGATCATTTATCGTTGGCTGATCGGTTATCTAAGTTTGATATTGACTCGGATCGTGGTGTATTGGCCATCAGTTGCATCATGGCCGCTTGTGCCTTTTGAACACTTGACTCAGGTTACGGGAATTAGTAAGACCTTCTGGTCTACCGTACTATATGGCTAGCAGTTGAAGATGATCGATCAGGTCTTGTCGGCCTACAGTATATTTTACCATCGAGTACGTCGTAGTAATATGGCATCAGCCGTGTTTGCTCCAGGCGCTTGCAATAAGTTGGTGAGCGAGAATGTGGGAACTAAAGTAGGGTTCTATGATGCAAGACTACTAACTAGTGAGTCATAACAGTACGTACTCATACTCCATAGTTCAAAACCCTACCATACGACGCATGGCTTGAAGGAGAAACTCAAACAGAACCTTTTTATCTCTGGTAAATGATTCGATGTCCTTGATGGAATCTGAATACCAATCCCTGTCATCCTGACTAGGAAAGGGGCTACTATTCATGCCCCCTGTTTGCCGCAACTTCCACCGACATATGGCAGCGATGAAGCAGGTGGAATTTGTAAGGCATTTCACCCACCGGTCGTTGTTGACATGGAAGGGTATAAAGTGACAATACTGCCGGTGCAACAGCATCTCTTCCATGGAGTCAATGATGACTGGATGTGCAAATGGAACGCGGTACATGTGGTGGGATCCGTCCTCGTTCACCTGCATGCAATTAGAAAATGAAATATCAGCATGAGGGACATGTGGATACAATCCACCTACACGCTGCAGGTCCCCATCTCTGAATGAGTCGTCCAGCAGAATGGTGGCGATACGAGTGTTCCGCCAAACGTCCATATCCGCCTTACTGCTTGATAGACGAAAGGTCAACTGGAACCCTATAATAACGAAGTTGCCAATTCGCTCCGCGAAGTCGCGGTGGAGTGTTGTGACAGTCCCCTTCAACTTGGTAATATGCCTTGCGCCATCCATTGACTGCCAGTTAGTGATGTCCTCTACATTCGTATTGATGAGTTAAGAAATGAGAATACAGTACGGAAGACATACCGTTTGCAAAACGTTGGACAACAACGTTCAGAGAATTTGTGGCCATCGTTGTAATTTCATCTGCGGAAGGAAAAAACCCCTTCTCAAAGGTGGAGCACATCATCTCCGTTTTAATTTCTTCGTGTGCCAGCGTGAGTAGATCATGTTGAATAAAGACAGCTCTGTTTAACGTCGCTGTCTTTGATTTTCTTGCGCAGGGAACGTTCCTGGGCGTAGTATTGCTAGAACTCCATTGCTTGGAATTGGGTTCCTTGTTCCTTGTGCGTTGCGACATCTGCGTCATACCATTGTCAACGGAGAAGGGCTCCGTCGAGTTGAAAGAGCCCAACAAGAACTGGTGCTGTTCCTGGGCATGTAGGGTGCTGTAGCTACCACTCGCAGATGCCTCGTACTGTAGCAACTGGGTAATGGAGGGATCATACCCTGGATTGCGAACCTGAATTGGCAAAAATGACTAAAGCTTGAAAACTCACCCTGGCTTGGGCTGCTGTACATTGACAGGCCATCTGATCCAGCCTGTTGTTGAAGATCGGACCCCTGTGAGGAGTGTGGAAATGCCAATGGCAATGATAGTAGTGGTCCCATTAGCGAGCAAAAGTCGCTACTCCCCGCAGGTGTCAGACTTCGTAAGGATGGGATAGCTTGAGTGAATTGAGCCCCTGGATATGTAAGATCTGTTAATGATAATGATGGGGGATATGGTTGGGCCTGGCATGCCAAGGGGATAGCTTGACTCAGGTCACTAGTAGGTGCAGGTACAACATGGTCCCGCCCAGCCTGAGAAGCCGCGAATGATGATTGTGGCAGCTGGCTGCTACTTGGCACAGGCAGCTCGGACTGCCACTGGCCATAGTATACTTCAGCGCCACCCAACGCTGAATTGAAAATTGAATCAGCAGCCTGGGCGAGTCATGAGACTTAATCTTACCTTGACCAGTCGGCCGCGGCATGCTTGGGCTCGTTTCACCAACTTCAAGTTCTCGTTGCAGCCAATACTGTGGCGGTAATTGTAGCATACCAGCGTGACTGTCTAGCTCGCACTCATCCAAGATGTCAGACAATTCAAGTTGGTGGTAGAGATCATTGGCATAGTAAAGGCGAAAGTTCTGGTCTTGCAATTGCCCAGCAGGCCAGGGGTCTGCCATGCTAACTTAATGATTGACCGGATGGGACTGAGTACCGCACAGTGGTAAGGATTTCAATCTACGTTAGAGGTAGTTTTACATACCTTTTAAGGCCTGCGAGGTTCGGGAGGCCGTGGCGATGATGGAGTAGAAAGAACAGATGCTACGGCTGCCAGCCTGGGGTTTATACTATGATAGTAACAGCGTGTGCCAGTGGTGTGGTCACTGATCACGATTGCAGGCTGAAGCCGGCTCAGGCTGGTAAGGACTACCATACCGTGACCCTACACAATTTCCTGGATCTTTGTCATTTCCTGCCTCAATGTTCGATTTCACTTACCTCACTTAACTTCCTACCTCCATGCGCCATCATGGTAGCTAGATATGAATAGTGCTTAAAAAGGTTGTTTTGAAATTCATGTCCGCTTACCTCAGGAGGTGTTCAAATTTTGGGGGGTGACTCGAAATGGACCAGACTACATGAGTGTATTGAATGGTTCCTCAAATAACGCCGCAATCAAGACCCGAAATTGATCAGCGCTCTGCAGCTTCATTCTCATAACACAGTATTCAATCCCAATAGGACCCCGGCTGATCCCTATACAGCATGTCCTGCATTTTTTCAAAATCTTCCTTATACGCATGGTACCGAAAACACCAGATAGCATCCTTTACTAAGTGTTGCCGCAGCTCCGGCTTTAGCCGACCTGACCACATGCACCTACAGCTTACATAATTTAGGTTTAGCTTGGTTCACATAACCGCAGTTAGGGTCTTCCAGCTGGTTCAAGCCAGCTTGGTAAATTTAGCATTACATAGTTAATAATAATTATACTACTATGGCACTAGAAATGGAGACTGAGCCTATTGATTGATTCTGACTACAGGAACCTCCAGTAATCCAGACATGAATCAATCTACACTTAGGTGGGAGGTCTCATGTTTAGGGCAAGCGGAGTCCCCCAGCTCCATGCTCGGGGGACTCGGTCACATTTTATTGGAGTCGCAGAATACGAAGGATTACAGTCGGGGACTCAAAAATAAGAAAGAGAGACTCACTAGTGGATAGGGAGGCTCGGGAGAGACGATGGGAGATGGAGGCTCGATATACATTAAATGTGTATCGCAATTACGCACGCTGAGTGCGCTCATTCAATTGTCAAAGAACAAGAAACTAAATGATGAACAGTTAAATAATAACGACTAGTGAAGATGCATGTCAGCATCCTTCTCCCCTGGCTTAGATGACGTTGTTTGAACGTTGGGAGGAGGGACTGTACGCTGAATTCGTGAGATATTTGACATAGAAAGCTAACCAAAAATCCATTTGCTCGTTCAGATGCGTTCACAAGATTCTAAGTACTTAGCCTAGATAAATGGGAACACAGAATAGGCCATCTAGGATTTTCTCACTTCCGCAGAGTGTATGCATGATACTGAGTCATACAAAATTCAATCAATGGGCACAGCGTACTACTACTACAAAGAGAGGGGAGGGGGGCGGAACGTGCAAAGTAAAGATATAACATTGTAATCAAAGCGGAACTGTGAGGAAAGGTCCAATAACAAGTTTATCGAGTGAAGGCATCATATGACCTGTTACATAATATCAGTATTATAAGTGGAGGGTGATCGATACAATAATTACTTCACTTGGCGGAAACTTCCAACAGTCCATCCATGTCACAACTACTGCTGTGGTCTTCTGCGTCATCCAAACTCGTGAAGTCTAACATGCAGTGACGTTCAGCAGTGCAATCGCCCAGGTGCGTATGAGCAATGTCCTCGATGAGATCAAGCTGTTTCTCTCCAACAGCAAGCGACGTCACATCAGGGCTGTATGCAGCTGTGCAAAAGTGGAGGTGCTCATTAAGCTCATCTACACTACCTTTGGAGAGCTCTTGGAGCGAGGTGTTCCAAGGTTCTGATGCGGCACTGGCATATGTGTCACCGTCATCCTTAAGAACCATCTGAAGAAACCTTTTGTGTTCTTCGATGGCTTGGATTTCCCAAGCGGTTGCCAGAGCACGCACCCGCCTCCATTCAACATCAGCTTGTTTCGTGATGACAGCTTGCGCAAATGCCCCAGAAGACAAGCGTTGCAATCAACTCTCAAGTAAAACTTTGCCCTGGTATGTTGTTTATCAATAAGCCATGGATATGCATTGATTAACATACCTTCCGAATATCCGGCACGGGTCTATAATCAATGGGAGAAAGTTGGGTTGCGGCATAGCGGCGGTGTAGTGTGCTGGGATCGCGCCTTTCATATGGCTTGCGCTGTGCTTTCGCGTGCTGCACATAATGAGATAGACTCTTGATTATGGGAGGAGGGGTTAAAGGTGCATTTATGTCATCATCAGATGAATCATAGGAGCCAGTATCAGATAATGATGGTGAACTTGCACGGCGTTTGGTATGTGTGGTTGGTGAGACAGGACTACTCGCATCACGATGAGTCATCCTGTTGGCCATAGTCGAAGCACAAGGGGAATCGTGTTTATAGTCATTGAAAGGGCTATTGGCTCCGCCCTTGCTTGGGCCTTCATATTCAGGACAAGAATGTCTGACGATGCTTTGAGGAGGAACTTGAACCATGGTGGCCATACCTTGTGGATTCTTGAGACAATGGAGCTGAGTTTGAAATCATGAGGTGCTTTTATGACACGGTTTTGAAGATGGTTTCATAATGCACAATAAGCCTGCCCTCCACTCCCCTGAAAAACTATTAAAAAGCCTCTTGAGCCATACCAGTAACTTCGAGTCAGAGTATGGCTCATGAGAAAGATCTGCGCGAACATCTTCGCATGGTCGAGAGCACGAGAGTCAGTGGTACACGGAGTCCTGGAGCTCGATTAAGTACCTGCCCATTTTGATTAGTACAGCTGCCAGTGGAATTGGAAGTTGATTGATAGGGTAACTACCCATTTTGATGTACAGTCATGGTGAAAAAGAGGAGATAGCATCATCATGGTGACTGACTCAGGAGAGGGCGTCCCTGTGAGCTGAAGCTTGAAGCTTGAAGCCTGAAGGACTCCATGAAAAACCAGGCTTGAGGTATGACATGTTTTTCCCGCTACGTAAGTAGTGGGTATTAGGCGTAATCACTCAAGTTTACCAACACTTTCAGTTTTGGCAGAGAAATGAGTATCCGTATGTTTTTAGTGTTCTGTTCCCACAGGTTTTCTCACGGTTCAACATCTACGTCTCAGGCAGTTTAATGTTTATGCCGATGGCCTGAGCTCTCTCAACGTTGAACCTTTCAATTATCTACTAAAGACTATGGTGACATCTACTTATCTTCTGCAGACCGCTGGTTTTTTTGCCGATGTCTCGGTGATTGTGCGCATTGACGGATTTCAATTGAAATCACAAGTTTCATGCACTTTTCTCCATAATCATAATATTCCGCACTCAGTTGTTGTTGTTCGACAAGGCGTTGTGGTGGAATCTTCCTTAGGACCTGTTCGCGTGCCAACCGTCAATGGCTGGTATCTTTTGCGACAACCATTTCAAGCGGCTTATCTTCGTGGTTGGGACCTCTCGCCGCTCTAGGTACCAGACCAGCCAAGTCACGCCCAATGTTGCTGCACAGGTACAAATCATTGCGATCATGCCCTTTTTGAAGCAGGGCGCATCTGTGGCAGGGTAGAAGAGGAGTGGCCACCAGGCGTTGACTGCATTGTTCCACATGCTTGTTGCCCAAGTCAGTTTTTGGGCCAGCAAGAATAAAAGGAAAAATTAACTTCATGGAGGCAAGCACAATAGCATGCTCTTGATAATCATCTGCACATATCTGATTTGCCCAACTGCATAATAATAAAATCAGCATGAGTCGGTCTGACAGTGCGAAGATGTAGCTGACGCAAATGTGGTAGCTTGTCCGGAATACGCGGCTCCTGCGAAATCTGAGAGGGATGAACTAAGTTTGCAAAGAAGTAGCCTCGATAGAGATCACGAACAATACACGAAGAATTTCAATCATAATTAATTAATTCTTGGCTGTGATTGGTTGCAGTCTGTTCGCCGTGCTGTTTTTAACGGTCGACTTCTTTCTCCTTACATCGATGCAGTAACGATTCTCGGTGTTGGTCACAAGTGGTTTCTCATCCCAATGGTATGTTTGTGAAGTTCTAGTCCTCATTCTAAGTTTTCAGTTATAGGTTCTTCCAATGCGTGTGCATCGCAAGTCCAAGATGATTCCTTTGCTACCCAAGTGGGTTTACGCTCTGATGACATCCAAATGAGTACATGTTATATGCAAAGTTGTCAAGAATGAGGATCGTCGTCAGCATTTGATATTGACGGTTATATATCTTGTCTGTTGCATTCAGGTTCTGGATCTGTACTTGTCCGTCGTTAAGTAATAATGTACTTGATGCGCATGCTATTGTAAATCATGGTCTATTGTTTGAGAAGAGTGTTGATGCTCTTATGCTGCATGCGTTCACAGGCTTGTGTGTGGGTAGCAAAGACATGTATATCACGTGAAAGAAAAAATGTAGTGGGCTCTGCTGCATGCGGCCCTTCACATTATCAACTCCGGCTCATGCTCAGAGGGGTTTTCACACGAGTTTAAAACTTTTGATGAGTTTTTCTAGAACTCAGCTATAGTATATATATATTCTGACATATTTGTTTGCCCCAAGACTCGACAACAGCGTCACCATCACATGAATCCTCGAGGCCGCACATGACAAGACACTTGTCGAGGTTGAGATGATACCATGAGGCACAGTAGTAAAGGAGGCAATGACAACTCACTATATTGTACCTCTACTAAGTTTGTCTCTTGTATGAATTACCGCTGTCACAATACTATCCCTTCCAGTGCAATCGGCACCCAAGGAAGTCGGCAGGTCACACATTTTGGTGGAGAATCGTGATACTTAGTCACCGTTTGTCACACCAAACCCTGCGAAAAAGCGTGAGCATCGTGGGGTGCCGATTGCACTTGTTACCAGTCTCATGTTTCTAAGCGAGTCCGTCCTGGATGCGCTCGCCCGAGCCGCAGTTGTCCTTGCATCCCCAGCACAGCAGTGACAAGCATGCGCCTCTTCCCTTTCGGAAAGGGCTGATGTAAGGCTGTGCCACGACCGTGACTTTCCTCATTCGAAACCCTTCTTCCCTGGATGAGCTCCGAGTAGAGCATTCAACACGGAAACATTACCCAGTATGTGATGTCGATTGGTACCGGTCAGCCTATCTGAGAGAGCCCTCTCTTTATGTTGACAGTTTGAAGCTTCGTCAAGCTTAAGCGGGCGTTCTCATTGGCAGAGAGGACTCCCGATGGAGAGGACCCCCGATGGAGAGGACTCCCAATGTAGAGGACTCCCGATGGAGAGGATCCCTGAACTATCCCAAAAGGATCACTCTGAAGTGTCTCTCAAGACGAGTTATCAAGATCATCTCACCGTCAAGGGAGAGAGAATATTTTGCCATGCTCTATCCTAGTGTTGACTCAGACTTGCACCCATCTGGCTTAAACGACTGGGCTGAAGCTCTCATCATAGCTGCTGGACCTGTCAAGGGATGTGAAGGCGACACGGTGACATCTGGATGTCCAAGCAGAAGCTATACACCCGATTCCGTGCATAGCCATGATTTTGAGCCATGCCTTGGTGGCCAAGCACATGGCCAAGGTGCTCCCGTGTACTCTTGTGGGTGCTACTGGCGTACGAAAGTTGAACCTGCAGATGCATCCGAACAACACCAGAGACTCGGGCTTGAACAGGTAACAGCGGCCACCTCAAGATCGTCTACACTTGATTCTAATGGTTTTTTTTTCAGGAGGTTGATCATGGCAGTGAAATCTGGCCCTGTAAGAGATTTAAGTCAACCTTCAAGTCAGACGCCCTAGGAGATATAGTGAGCTGGACTTGTCATTTCATCATTGCGCACATCAATTGTTAATGACTGTATGATTTAGACACCACGCCACTTCAGACAAAACTTGTCCAATGTCCAACG
The DNA here is from genome assembly GCA_016584345.1 of Suillus ampliporus. NCBI lineage: Eukaryota > Fungi > Basidiomycota > Agaricomycetes > Boletales > Suillaceae > Suillus > Suillus ampliporus. The sequence goes on from JABCPV010000312.1 coordinate 13,799, forward strand.
CGCTGAATCAGCGCCAGTGCTTGAAGTGCTGAAGTGCAGGAAGCTGGGGAAGGCCTTCGAATTAAATGGAAGCACAACTCATGAAACCTTAGTCCTTAATGTTGTGAAACGCCTCGAAGCTGCCATTGACAGGCAGACGGAGGTGCTGTCCAGGATATATGGTGTTCTGGAGAGTCATGCCAAGTAAATTGTACCTTCAAGTACTCTGAGCCTGACAATAACTTATGAGCACCATTGAAAAATCTGACGTGCGACTCGAATGTGCACATAGCCAGAAACCCAAACAATTTGGAGTGAGTCATGACACTGACATGCGCAACTTGATTAATCAAGTTCCAGGCAGACATGAACCACCTCCAAATAATTAAGTGGTCCTTTTTGGGCAGGTCATGCCATGCTGTGCGCCAAATGCACTTAGCTAAAGTTTTGCAGCCTTGCCCTTACAGGGATATGTGTTTTTAGGGATCTGCCTTTGCCGATACCGTCACGGTGACTGGACAGCCGCATCATATAAAGCGGGAGCAGGACAATTACCTGGTTTTTCTGAGTCACAGAGCCCTGATCGACAAGACTCTTGAAGCTACGTGGTAGCCAGCCGACTTTATGCAGATCTTAGATGCGCTCTGGATCCTGCTCGTGCTTATTTTGATGGTATCTTGTGGAGCTCAAAGTTGCTCTTGGGAGAGGGCAACTGACAGTCGAGGACTTAATCGGCATCGCGCAACTTGCAGTTTTTTCAAGAGGTCCAGCATTATTGCAAGTCAGAGGAGACTGCAATGGGCCAGGGATGCAACTTTGGCAAATTTAGACATGTCTGAGTCACGGTCAAGGAACACATCGCAAGTTAGTCGCTGATATCTTCGCCTAGTCTAACTCGTCTTTGATAACTTGTGTCGACATAGAACCTTACCAGTGAGGCTCCGGCACGTAAGGGCCCATGCATGACCAATCGCCTCTTGCAGGGCCTAGTACAGCGCGTACATCATTCAATAGCCCCAATCTCGTAGCCTCTGAGTTGCAGCCACACCACTTCAATGACTCAGACTCAGAAAGGGCAATGGACTTGGAGGGCATTAATTCTGGTGATGGATTTGATCACGATGCCTTACATCACTCCGCTGTTTCTGAGGAACCCGCCCTTCCTCCTAGGAGACGTTTTCTGAGGTCTTTCAATGACATCGAGCGTTCGGCCAAGGATCTCGATGGTTGCAATGATGTTGGTGTCCCGCCACTTCCAGCCCAATCCAGAATCCGACGTGTCCTTTTGACGCTAAGAGACACCCTCCAGACTGCATTTAACTCATTTGGACTTTGCCGGTCATATCCTCGTCGTCCTTCCTTCAAGCCAAATAACTGTATTTCTTCGTCATTACTTGCAAAGTCATGCCCAACGGTTGTTCAGGGAACTGATTCTCCAGCGATACTTCCGCCACCCTACCCCTTTTCTAACATGACAATTTATCGCCCTATCACCTGGATGAATTCAGGTAGCCACCAGAAATCGGAAGCTGAGGTTCAGTGCCTCGTTAAAGACATTCTACAGGCTGACGATTTCGATGTGGAGCATCTTGAAGGGTTCTCAGTGAAGAGAAGTTTGCGAGAATTAGATGTGGATGAGAACGGGGGGAAGGTCACTTTCCCTGACAATTGGGTTGAGACCACCGTCACCATCGATATCCCAACGAAGTCAAGGGAGGAAGCGTCCAAGGCATACACTATCTCCTGTTTCCATTATTGGCCTCTCATTAATGTAATTCATGCCGCATTTGCAGATATTCAAGCAGGCGCATTCCATCTCTTGCCTTTCAAACGGCTATGGAAGGATCCCTTGGATGACCACCAGGAACAAATATACAATGAACTCTACACCTCTGATGCATGGCTGGAAGCTCAAGACAATCTCCAGAAACTGCCAAAGGAGCCTGGTTGCTCACTGGAATGTGTCATAGCGGGTCTCATGTTCTTTTCCGATGCCACTCACCTGGCAAATTTCGGAACCGTGAAGGCTTGGCCGCTTTACCTGTATTTCGGAAATCTATCGAAACGCACTCGATCTTTGCCTCGATCCGGCACATGTCACCTAGTAGGATTTTTCCCTTCGGTGAGTACTACTTACCAGACACTTGTCTAGTTTGATTGACATCGACTGCCCAGCTTCCTGATAGAGTCAAAGATTTTCTGAGTCGCTTGTCTCGTATATCGAAGACTGGTATGGCGTCGCTTCATACCCACTGCTGCAGGGAGTTGTTTCACGCGTGTTGGGAAATCTTACTTGATGAAGAGTTTCTTAGCACATATCACCACAGTATTGTTCTAAAATGTGCTGACGGAGTGCTACAGAGAGTATCCCCCCGAATCTTCACGTACTCAGCAGATTATCCTGAGAAGTAATGTTCCTCCTTGATGAAAACTGTTGGATCACTCATGATTTTAAAGGGTTTTAATTGCGGCCATCAAGGATATGGGATTATGTGCATGCCCTCGCTGCCTTATTCCGAAAAGCTCATTTAGTTGTCTTGGACCACGGGAGGACATGAAAGCTCGTATAACAACACTCCGAGTCTATGTTATGGCGACCATTATCAAGGCTTGTGAGTATATCTACAAAGATGGAAATACTGTCGATGGTTCGAAGGTCGAATGCACTCTTGGAGAGGGTTCGTGGGTACCTACTATAGTAAGCACAAATGTTCTCTTACAATTTGTGGTCAGCTCAGCCAGCTATTCATAGAATTGATTTGTCGAGAAGCTTGGCCCACTTGGCCTCGACCCATTCCGCATGCTCGTTGTCGACTTCATTGTCGAAGGATGCTCCAAAGGAACAGGCGTCAAAGGTACTTTCCCGTTAATGCCTATGATAACGCAATTCGAGCATTTTTTTCATATGGATTCTCGCAATCAACAGTAACATGACTGCCCGAAATTCCATGGATGGAAGGCACATCATCGGTGGAGGTTTCAATAAGAAGATTTCAGAATGGGCAGTACCTGAGGATGCTCTGGGAGAGGCATCAAAGGTACTTTCCCATTGTTTTTCAGCCCCTTCGTCATCTCATCTCGCATCTTTCATTCCAAGGCTCGAGACTCTGGTTCAAAGGCATGTTTCCATCCTTGACTCTGATAACGCAATTCGAGCATTTTTCATGCAGATTCTCGCCACAAGCACGGCTGCCCGTGATGCATACGTCACGGGAGATTTGGCTACTGCTGAAAATATATTCACCCAAGAGATTGATGTCAACACCGACAATTACACATCCTATCCCAACCGTTCATTCGTCATGGCACGCAAACTCGATTGGGACCATGCACTCCAAGATGCAATCAAGGTCAGATACCCTGACCCATCTGACTGGCTTAACTTAGGCTAACATGGATCGTGGCATAGTCGATCTGCATCAAGCCCTCATTAACAGGCTTTATCGCCGAAGGAATCACCCTCAGTAGAAAAGGACATATCGAGGATGCCACGAAAGCTTTTGACCATGCATTCACATCGATGAATGGTGATTCAAAGACAACTCATTTCCTGTCCTTAATCAAGGCACGTTCCACTTTTATTACATACTCTGTGTTTCATGATGGGTTTCAGGCTATCACACTCTTCAATGCAGGCAAGCATGAAGAGGCACTACTGCGCGTCAATGAGCTAGCCGTCTATTTTCCCGATACAGATCCTCTTGCTTGTCATGTTGTGGCAGTAAGTATCAAGTCCAGGTTCGTGTGCTCACTGATTTTTCCACGCTTCGTACCTCAGGCATATTTGCAAGTCCAACTGGGAACCATTGCCTTGGGCAACAAGCTTCATAAGAGAGCTATTGACCACTTCACTGTCGCTGCCGATACTAGCACCGACTTTCCTAAGTCACCGATTTATTCTATGTATGAGGAATTCATGGTGGTACGTTGATATGATATAAGCAACACTTATTTTCATTCTCAAATGCACGTTTTTGCAGCTCTTTGGGTGGGACCTCAAGTCCTTGTGGGAAACTGCACACAAGCAGCTGTGCCATGCACTCATTCGGGCAGGCGAAATCGAAGAAGCATTTGAACCATATCGGATCTTGATGGACGCAAGTGATGAAGCAACGAAGCCCAGCATACGTGCTTGGTTCTCTAGTAAGTTTTTTTTTGTTATGTTGCCTATACTATGGTCCTCAATCGCCTTTCAATCAGCCGTGGTGCAAGAATGAAGCTATATGTTGCCAGCGGCGATGTTATCCTTGCCGCGAGCGGGTTTTCAAACACGGATCTTTGCGCCGTTCTGAGTTGTATCTCGCTTCTATACACACATTGTGCTTGGTACCCATATTGTATACTAGCTCATATCATGATCCTTACCCACCGCTGACCATGAATATTCCCTCGGTACGTGCCTGCCACTGCCATCGATTCATTGAAATCCAACGTCTGAACACTTTCGATCAAGAGTCACTGCATCCCCCGCGTCATATGTTCCTTCCGTCAGCTCCCCTCAAATTAGACCATGACTAAAGTGACCAAATCCCTCTTCCCGACTTTCCTATGCCGCCACTTTAGTGAAGGTTGTACGGTCTCACATAGTTCTCGACCTCTATTCAATGTTCTCGCACACGGTCAACCATATGGCTATGATTTTACAGTTATTGATGACTTCAAATGTAACTCAGGACTGGTGCAACACGGTGTGAGACACCAATGAGCATGGACTAAGGACACACGACTGCATGTAATGCCTCACGGATCATATGCGTGACACAAACGAGATAAAGAAAAGTGTGCGATGACTTGCTAAGGTGGTGGTAGACTCCGACTGCGGGTCACCGCTTGTCAACTGCAAAAGCAAGCGATCAATCCTGCAAGGAACACGGTTGTGAATAAAATACTGAAGAAGATGAAGCAGGGTGCAAAACCCACAGAGCTCTGTCTTGATTCTACCGACAGGAACCAGGCGAAGTAGATGGGCCAGAAATGTACACTGATCCGTAAATGTCATACCATCGGTATCAATACCCCTCTTGAGGTGAGACACGTCATCATATGAGCGTCCCTGTACCATTGTCACTGCCTCATTAACTTGAATCATCAGTAGAAGGATTCCATGCACCGATGAACGCCTGAGATCTAGCTTAATGGAACAGTATTGCGTGAGATATGGATATCACCCACTGTTCCGAGGATAGGGAAACATCTTTGGGGAATATGGAAACACGAACGAACACTGACATAGGGGGCGATCCAAGCAACAGCAGCACAAAGCAGACCTGGATATAAGAGGGAGTTGCCAATTAGAAACTTCGGGGCTAGGGAATTGGATTAACCCATGAGCAACTTCGAATGAACGCCCATTCAATTATCGATAACACTAATTATCTTCAATGCATGCAAACGCCAGCGAAAGCTGCACATGTCTTGGTACCGGTCCCAGAGGAGTTTAAATGAAGCCACACAACCCTCGGATCTCCGTTAGTAACGTTCCAGACAACAGAAGATTGACATGTCACCGGAGGAATTACCACATCTATGGGTGTGGTCGACTTGATGGAGGATCAAGGGAGTAGCAGATGGCCAATCAGGTGAACCGTGCATGTGGTCTTCCTATCTGCTGCGTGGACTCCCGCAATGACAGGAAACAGAATAACTGTCAATGGGCTGTCCTGGAATGTGTTCAAGAGTTGATCATTTCATAATCATGGCATTGTGTATCAGTAACTTAGGCTGTCATCATATGGGAAGGAAGTGTCCTGCCTGGGACATGATGGAGATTAAAGGCTGTTGCTGCCTTGGCTGGATTTGAACGGGCATAACGGCTGTGAAAGACTGTGCCTGCCCGCGATTGGACATTGGTTTCTTGACATTCGAAGGATTGGGTCCATTCAATATTGTTCAATACCTGCAGTAATAGTCGGTCATGACGTTAGGACAGCTGGTTGAAGCTACAGCAACAAAGTCGGATGCATGTGGCCAAGCACAAGCAAGGCGCTTATGATATGAGCTTCCTGTGTTAGGCGTCTAATAAATGATCATAAAAACGCCTAGTTCATGCACCTCTGCAGCTCAGTGTAAGGCACGCGTAATCCTCCCACCAAGTCAACCGGACTCAGCACTAATTAACCTCCGGTAAAATGGCGCAGCTCATACCAAGCACCAAACCAGGGCGACAGTTTATAGGTCATGATGACAGTGTATACGCAGTTGCAGTCTTCCTCGATATACAACGAATGGTGATGAGCTCACCTGACAAGACGCTTCGTCTGTGGGACTTAAAGACATGTTACGGGAAGAAAATGGGAGAGCATCGCAGTAATGTATGGGGATTGGCGATATCACGAGACGGGTGTTTGATAGCAAGCGGTGATGATGATGGAGAGGTCATCATTTGGCAGGGGGAAACTGGGAAATCTCTCACCCCATCCATAAAAGCCCACTCCAAATCGACCTACTCACTAGACTTTTCTCCTGATGGAACAGCACTGGTCACTGGTTCAGCAGACTCTATGACGAAGATTTGGAGTACAAAAACATGGGAGCTTCAAGGAAATCCAATCCAGTGTAGTGATGTGGTCCACTGCATTTGGTATTCGCCGGACGGCGAACATCTTGCCATCGCGGTTTTAGCAGATATCCAAATTTATAATCCAGACACCAGGCACTGTGTTGCAAGCTTCAAGGCTTGCAAATCACAGACCTATTCACTCACATGGACGCCCGATGGTACGCGCCTGATCTCAGGCGAAATTGGTTCTGATTCTGCTCTACGGGAGTGGAATACATCGAACTGGCGGCAGGTCGGCGATCCATGGAAGGGTCATACTACCGACATCTATGCCATTGCCATTAATCCCACTGGCACTCTCGTCGCTTCCACATCTAGCAATAACCATGTCCGTCTCTGGCAGCTCTCAGATCAGTGAACCATTGCCATCTTCCAGCACTCTAAATATGTGATGTGTGCAACCTTCTCCATCAATGGCAAGCACATCCTCAGTGGAGGTTTTGATAAGAATATTTCAGAATGGGCAGTACCTGAGGATGCTTTGGAAGAGGCATCAAAGGTATTTTCCTGTTGTTTTCCGGCCCCTTCATCATCTCATCTCATGTCTTTTTCATTCCAAGGCTCGAGGCCCTGGTTCAAAGGCATGTTTCCATCCTTGACTATGATAACGTGATTTGAACATTTTTCATGCAGATCCTTGCCATAAACACGGCTGCCCGTGATGCATACATCACGGGAGACTTGGCTACCGCTGAAAAGGTATTCATGCAAGAGATTGACTCCAACGCCAATAATCACACCTCCTATGCCAACCGTTCAATCGTTTTGTCACGCAAATTCGATTGGGACCATGCACTTCAAGATGCAAACAAGGTCATACCCGATCCGTCATCACCACCTTAACATAGGCTAACGCTGATTGTGGCATAGTCCATCCGCATCAAGCCCTCGTTAATAGGCTATATTGCCAGAGGCATTGCCTTCTCTGGAAAGAAGCAGGTTCGGGATGTCAGGAAAGCATTTGACATCGCATTCACAACGACAAACGGAGATTCAAAGATGAACCATACCCTTTTCTTGATTAAGGCAGGTTAAACTTTTGTTACATACTTCATGCTTCATTACGGATTTTAGGCTATTGTCCTCTTCAATGCAGATGAACATGAACGTGAAGATGCAATGAAGCACGTTCAAGACCTAGCTGACGATTTCCCCGATACCGATCCTCTTGCTTACCGTGTCGTGGAAGTGGGTATCAAGTCCAGTTTCGTATTCTGAGACTGATTGTTCTGCGCTTCGTACATCAGGCATATTTCCATGTTCAACTGGGAACCATTGCCTTGAAAAGCAACTTTCACAATGAAGCTCTTGACCACTTCACCGCCGCTGTCAACGCTACCACCGACTTCCATAAATCACTAATTCATTCTATGTACGAGGAATTTACCACGGTACGTTGATATGATGCAACCAACAATCCTTTTCATTCCCAACTGCGCATTTTTTGCAGCTCTTCGGGTGGAACCTTAAATCCTTATGGCAAACCGCAAACAAGGAACTGGGCCGTGCACTAATTCGGGCAGGTAGACTTGGAGAAGCACTCGAACCGTATCGGGTCTTGATGGACGCAAGTGATAAAGATGAGCAGGCGAGCTTACGTGCTTGGTTCTCTAGTAAGTTTTCAGGCATGTCATCCGTGTTATGATCCTCAGCACTTTTTACTCAGCTCTCAAGCAAGAATGAAATGCGCTTTGTATTGCCATTAGAGGTGATGCTACCATCGCTGCGAGATGTTATCCACCCCTTTCGAAACACAAACCTTTGTCTCGTTCTGATTTGTACCTCGATGTTATATGCATATCCCCCTTTGTACTTGTATCATATGGTCATAACATGACAGCAGACCAAAGCCTTGCTTACACACAGTGTCCCTCCCCACTGCCGACTAACTGCTGCCCTTCGTCATCGGTTCATTCATCGACGTCCAACGTCTGAGTACCTTTGATCGAGAGTTGCTGCATCTCACGTATCACATGCAGCATGGTGGTGCTTTGACTAACGAATGCTGATGCAAGTGTCAGTTCAAAGTTGACATACGATCGAACCTGCCTTCAAATTTGTAAGTTACCGTGCCTTCATAGAGGTAGTATCTGTAATTAGCAGACCACATTGATGGGAACACTAGTGTGTATCAGATCGGGTGTCAAAGGCAAGGTCACATACAAAACTGATTACCAGTGTGTTGATACTGGGCCTGAGAGAAAATCCTGCCACGCCTGCAGGCGACTAGGAAGAGGGGAACTTTATGTTAAAATACACATTGACGTTTGGGAGGGCGGCATGACCACATCTCCTGGTAGATGTAGATGTGAGCTGAAGCTTGAAAACCTATACTAGGGTGTGGCCTTTATTATAACGACTCATGAGTAGGAACGAAATTAACAGTTGTCGATCATCGGAAATCTCTACTGTCTGTCACTTGCATGGTAGAGGAAAATGTCCCAAAGGACCGGCTGTCAAATGCGTGAACGCTCAGAGTTGTATCACTAAATACTGAATGCTTGAATATCGAGTCTCGAGACGTCGACATGATGGTTTTATGTAATTTGCAGTTTTCATGATCAATATGCTGTACCACTAGTCAGTGTTCTGCCAGTCAATGAACGTCTATAAAAGTTAGCGTACGTTCAGTGATGAACTTTCCCATGGATGCAAGTGAACTGAACGAGTCTAGTGCCAGAAGTCCTGTCTGCATATTATATAATCATGTTATGATTGGACGATGAAGCAAGAGTGAATGAACACCATCGAAAGACTCATAACATATCATTGATAATCTGCTACGACATATTTGCTATCAGTATTCTTGGTATAGTACACAATGTACATTGTATGGTACATCAACACAGTAATAAATCTATTCAGCGAGGACATCATTAACTTGAGGAAACTCCAGATCTTCGATTCCTTCCGCATCTAAGTCGAGTCTCAAGCTCGTACAACTTGAGCCCAGCATCTAAACCTCGAATGGCCGTTTTGTAGAAAGATCCCAGCCATTCTTCAGCGCGAGAATAATCAAGTAATTCGCTGATGGGAATGTGCGAGTGAATGAATCAGTAGTGGGCACTGAGTGGATCATTTCCGCGGCGGAAAAAACTTCCTCTTCATCAACAGCTTGGATGAGGTCTTGTGCAAGCTGACTTATTCCTTGCCTTTCGAAGGTGATGCTGCGCTGTTCACTGCTTCCTGCCAATGGAGCATCCGAGTCATCCACTGTTTCAGTGGACTCTGCTTTCTCATCACAGTACCGGCGCTTAAGCCACTTCTTGGCGACATTGTTGCGTGCGTGCTCTTCGTGAATATACATCTTGAGTTCTGCAATGAGCGTGACCGCATGTTCATAATGAGACCGTGCAGAAATATCTAATCAATGATAATTGATCTCATATTGACCAAGTATAGTATAGTCTAGTATGGTAGGACCAGAGAACTGCTGAAAGTCATGTTCATGTGAACGACAGTAAACTTCACCAACTTTCACACGAGTTGTGGTCAATGACCGTGACCTTGGTTCACTGACCAGAGGAACGCTGGTCAATGACCATGACCTTGGTTCACTGACCGGAGGAACGCTGCCACTAGTAGTCATGGAGGAATCATGTCAGCCCGATTTGTCATCCGGGGAAGCGTTGATTAATTCAAGTTGCGGACTCGCTAGGCTGGTGATCGTCCCAGCTGTTGACACGATTGTACGACCAGTCAATCGCTCTTTCCCGTGCCACAACATACTTTAAACTGACCACCAACCAGGACTTCCACGTATCCCTTCCCCATTCGCCCCAATCTTCATTTTTCTCGTGCAACGTCTGGCTGGACAACAACTTGAACTCGGGCACGAGTCTCGCTTTGGCGGAAACCTGCATATCATGGGTGGACGAGCGTAGGCTGGGTAGTGCATTTTGTGGTGTGTGGTTTGGACAAAAGAGGTTCGCATGTATTCTGTTGTCGCCCAGATGCGAAGAATGATTTTGTACTGCTGTACGATCCTATGAAACATTCAAACATTCATTACTTGTGCGTCTACACATCGTTTTACTTACATTACATCTCAATCACCCCGGCAGAAGCACCCACACCATTTCATTCCTACATTCCCCAAAAAATCTCTGTTCTCACGCTCCCGAGTAGCTTTCCTCGATTTTCGCCGTAGACAACTGCTACTACTGGCTCTCTGCAGTTCTCCGAGATCGGTGCATGTCAGGCTGGGAGATGATTGGAACTTGGTTTGTGGAATTAGGCGTCCATATGTGATATTTGGTAGTGGGAAGTGCCATGAGCTGAGCATGAGATCAACGCCAATGCCGACAACTCCACTTTCTATGCCAACCGCTTATTCATTATGGTATGCAGACTTGGCTGTGGCAATGCACCCCAAGATGCAACCAAGGTGAGATATACCAACTCATCGTGAGCCCCTTAGGATATTCTAACTTTGATTGTGACACAGTTTCACTATTCAGCACCAGCCCTCGTTGACAGGCTGTATCTCCAAGGACATTGCTACCCTCTGCGGTAAAGATTGGGAATGCGATGAGAGCATTTGGCGTTCACAATGGAAGATTCCGAGACCCTTGATTAAGGCATGTTGATTTTTTTTTTCACACGTTTCGTACTTCACTAGCATTGCGGTTGTCAGGCAATGGCACTCTTCAATGCAGATAAACATTAAGAGGCGATCCTGCATGTCAAAGATCTAGCTGCCGCTCCCGATGATGATACCCTTGTTCGCCGTACAAGTCGTAGAGGTGAGCATCATGAGCTCTAACACGCTCAGGTTCGTACAGTCACTGATTTGTCTGCATTTCGTACATAAGGTGTATCTGCAAGTCCAAATGGGAATTTTTGCCTTGGATAGCACACTTCACAAAATGCTGCTAACCACTTCACTACCGCTGTCAATGCTAACACTTTCTTATCTCAATCAGCCATTCCATTCAAATGCGAGGACTTTATTGTGGTGCATTGATATAATGAACTAAGATTCGATTCATACTTAACTGCGTACTTTTGCAGCTCTTTGGTTGAGACCGAGTCCTGGTGGCAAACCGCAGACAAGTAACAGTGCCTCACTCTACATCGGGCAGGTAAAGTTGGAACAGCCCTCGAATCCTACCGATACAAGATCGACATGAGCGATGAACCATATTTTCCCTGCTTGGTTCACCGGTAAGTCTTCAGTAGCACCCCGCAGGTTACGGTCGTCACCCGCCTTTCACTCAGCCCCCAATGAGCACGCTCTATACTGCCAACTGAGATGCTGCCCTCGCAGAGCGGCTACTCGTGGGTTTTGAAATGCCGAGAGTTTGGTTTGTACCCTTGACATTACTTGTATAAGCAAATCGCCCTTGGACTCATCGTATGCTGGCTCACGACAGGAAAGATTGTCTACAATACTTAGACATATCTCCCCACTGTCGACTATGAATGGTGTTTGTTCCATACGAAAATGATTCTGTTCGTTCGACGCATGCACTTCCCCGTCGATTTGTTGAAATCCAATGTGTCAAACCTCTACTCAAGAACCTTGAAGATTGTTCAATCGAGATTGTTTTCACACATAATGGTAATCACCTTTCAACCCCGAAATGTCCTGGCGATAGAATCAGTTCGTACCACAGGTTTCAAAAATGTCTACACTCGACAGGTAAAAACGAAGCGAATGTTGAGTGCGCTCGTCGTGAAGAGAATCAGGCTCTCTGAGTTTTCGCTACTTAAATGACTGAGCTCGCTTGCGAGGACCGACCTTATGTGCGGTTGGTGTTAGTTTCCCTACCCAGACCTACAAAAGAAGGAAGACAGATGAGCCTACGCCACTGAGCTTTATCCTGGTCAGCTACAGATGCCAGATGGCCGGTTCCTTTGAGGATAATTGGGTTACTTACGAAGAGGTTCTGTAAACACGGTTAATCCACAGGCACTGATCTTAATCGCCGTGTATTGACATCAGCTGTATACAGTGGCTCAAAAAAGTGTCCGAATGTTTATGCATTTTCAAGTAATTTGGTAATAGCAAGCCAGAATGAAACTATAACAGAGTGGTATAGGGATATGTCTGAATTCCCTATATCATGGCTTGAATCTGAGATATATAGCGCGGGAACCCGACCATATATGGGCAAGATATGGTAATTTTAAATACATGACTCATTCGGACACTTTTCCGACTTTATGTTAAAATCACAAAATCAGACCATTCATGCATAATATTATTAAATAAAATGGTGTAATAATAATAGTATGGTTTAATTTTAATATAATTTGAATATATAAACCCAAACAAGATCATGAAATTCAACATAATCATCATGAAGCCCATCTTTTCTGCTCAAAAGGATAATATCCTGGTTCTCTGTACCTTTTATTTATATATCAGGAATATTGCTTCAAAAACTGGTCTTGGCAAGTCTACTATTGCCAGAGTCATAAAAAATGACATACCAGATAAGGAAAATACTAAAATGGGATGTCCTCCCAAGCTTACTTCACAGAACAAAAGAGCTATTGTTCACTAAATTCTATCTGGCAAGGCTTCAAATGCTACACAAGCTACCAAGTTCATCAATTCCATCATCTTCACTCCTGTCTCAACCCAAACTGTTAGAAATGCCATCAAGGCAGCCAATCTTAAGGCTGTAACCAAGAAGAAAAAACCTCTTCTCTCTGCAGCTCATAGGAAGAGAAGGCTGGCCTTTGCTTTAAAGCACCAACATTGGACTGTGGAATACTGGAAGAAGGTTGTTTATTCAGATGAAACAAAAATCAAATAGAATGGGGTCAGATGGCCAGGAATATGTGTGGAAAAAGGCAGGAGAACCATTAGAAGAAAGAGATGTTAAGGTTAAGCTAAAGTTCAAAGGAGGAAGTATGATGGTATGGGGTTGTATGGGGTGGAATGGGGTGGGGATTCTTTTTGAGGTGGAAGGAAGGATGAATGCAGAGCAGTACATCTCTATTCTAAAGGAGTGTCTACTCAAAAGCATGCATAAGTCAGGAATTGATGAAGAAGACAATATCAGCACACCTCAAAACTAGCTATAAAATGGTTTGAAGATCATGATATCAATGTTCTATCATGGCCAGCACAGTCTCCAGACCTTAATCCCATTGAACATCTCTAGGAATTACTCAAAAGACTACTTGCTGCCTATCAAGATCCTCTATAGGGGCTATTTGAACTATGAGAAAGAGTTGCAGCAGAGTAGAAAAATATTGCTAAAGAGGAGTGTCATAAATTGATAGAAAGTATACCTAGGAGGATTACAGCAGTCATTAAGGCCAAGGGGGGTAACATAAAGTACTAGAATCATAGAATAGTCTTGGTTAAATATAAAGTCAAAAAAGTGTCCAAATGAATCATGTATTTAAAATTACCATATCTTGCCCATATATGATCAGGTTCCCACGTTATATATCTCAGATTCGAGCCATGATATAGGGCTTTCAGACATATCCCTATACCATTTTATCATACTTTGGTTCTGGCTTCCTATCACCCAATTACTTGAAAATGCATAAACATTCGGACACTTTTTTGAGCCACTGTATTTGTTGCACTGAGGACTAAACGGATGAGAATCGCACTAGAAAGCTATCCAGCCTGAGCTTTGACGCTCACAGAGATGCCACCTTAGGTGAAAGGGGTCAAAAGCAGTGTTCCTCTGGTCAGTGAACCAAGGTCACGGTCATTGACCACAACTCGTGTGAAAGTTGGTGAAGTTTACTGTCGTTCACATGAACATGACTTTCAGCAGTTCTCTGGTCCTACCATACTAGACTATACTATACTTGGTCAATATGAGATCAATTATCATTGATTAGATATTTCTGCACGGTCTCATTATGAACATGCGGTCACGCTCATTGCAGAACTCAAGATGTATATTCACGAAGAGCACGCACGCAACAATGTCGCCAAGAAGTGGCTTAAGCGCCGGTACTGTGATGAGAAAGCAGAGTCCACTGAAACAGTGGATGACTCGGATGCTCCATTGGCAGGAAGCAGTGAACAGCGCAGCATCACCTTCGAAAGGCAAGGAATAAGTCAGCTTGCACAAGACCTCATCCAAGCTGTTGATGAAGAGGAAGTTTTTTCCGCCGCGGAAATGATCCACTCAGTGCCCACTACTGATTCATTCACTCGCACATTCCCATCAGCGAATTACTTGATTATTCTCGCGCTGAAGAATGGCTGGGATCTTTCTACAAAACGGCCATTCGAGGTTTAGATGCTGGGCTCAAGTTGTACGAGCTTGAGACTCGACTTAGATGCGGAAGGAATCGAAGATCTGGAGTTTCCTCAAGTTAATGATGTCCTCGCTGAATAGATTTATTACTGTGTTGATGTACCATACAATGTACATTGTGTACTATACCAAGAATACTGATAGCAAATATGTCGTAGCAGATTATCAATGATATGTTATGAGTCTTTCGATGGTGTTCATTCACTCTTGCTTCATCGTCCAATCATAACATGATTATATAATATGCAGACAGGACTTCTGGCACTAGACTCGTTCAGTTCACTTGCATCCATGGGAAAGTTCATCACTGAACGTACGCTAACTTTTATAGACGTTCATTGACTGGCAGAACACTGGTCAAAAGACACAACAGAAGCAAATGCCCTCCAAGCAAAAAGGAAGGTGTGTAAGCAAACTCTGGGGTAATGATGGGTCGAGGATCTTTGATAGGTGCATTGTGATCAGTGGAGTTGAGGATTGGTTGTTCTTCCAGAATCTTATGGAGATTTTGCGGCTGTGCCAGATTTGGGTATAGACGAGCGAGGAGATAAAGTTGGCGAGATAATCAGAACATAATAAGAAATGCGTACCATGTGACTGGCATCAGCTGGCATCTGAAGGCTCGACATCACATCCAAAATAGAAACGAAGCTTGCTCTGGCTGAGCTGTGATGCAACATTGTGTGATATATCCAAAGCCATCGACAGTAGCGATGGAAGATCATAAGGCTGTGCTCCAGTGGCAATTGATGTCATGTTAGGGGAGTATGGAGACCCGCACGATACTAGGAGACGACCCAAGTAATAGGGAGCAGGCAAGAAAATAAAAGAAGACCTAGACACACGCTGAGTTGCTGATTCAACCCTCTGGATCAATGGAATTGAATTTGACTGACTTCGGATAAATGCCCGTCGATGATAAGACGACTGATTATCTTGAATGCAAATTGCAAAGTATAACGAAAGCTGTACGCCTTGATGCCGATCCCAGAGGAGATCGAAGGAAGTCTCGCAACCGTCAGATCTCCACTAGCAACGTTCCAGGCAACAGAAGCTCGACATGTCACTGGGCAAAGTACCATGTCTATGGGTATGAACCGTATATGCTGACTTCCTGCTGTCTGCCGTGTGGACTATTGAATAACTTCAATTAGATCTCCTGTAACATGTTGATGAGTTATTCATGTCATAATCACAGCGGTGTGTACCAGCATGGCTATAGCCATATGGGAGGAAGCATCGTGCATTGGCACATGATGGGGATGAAAGGTTTTTGCTGCGTTGGCCAGATTGGCATAATGGCCGCAAAAGATTGTATCTGCCCATGCTTGGATATCGGTATTTTCTCGACAGTCGAAGAATTGGGCCCATTTGATAGTATTGTCCAACACCTGCAATGATGGTCAGTCATGGAATTAGGAGAGCTCGTTTAGTCATCTGGAAAGCTGCGGCGACAGAAGTTGCACGCATGTGCCCAGGTGCTAAGCTACATCTTCAGGCGAAGCGCTTATGATAAGAGGGAGTTCCTGTGTTGGGCGTCTATTGAATATGAAACAGCATAAAAACGTGCAGTGCACGCACCTCTGCAGCCCAGCGCAAGACACCCACAATCCATCTAGCAACACTTCGACTGTGCTAAACACTAACAACTTCCAGTAAAATGTTACCGGTCATAAGCACCACACCCTTTCGAGAGTTTCAAGGACATGAAGATATCATATGGGCAGTCACAGTTTTCCTTGATAGAGGATGTATGGTCACATGTTCGAGCGACAAGACGGTTCATCAGTGGGACATGAAGACAGGCGGAGTATTGAAGAAAATGGAGGGACATCACGATGGGGTGCGGGCAATGGCGGTATCACGAGATGAGAAAATGATAGCAAGTGGTGATGTGGGCGGAGGGTTCATTGTCTGGCATGGAGAATTTCGCACCCTGATCATCAAAGCCCACACGAATGTGCTCAACTCCCTTGACTTTTCCCCCGATGGAACAGTGCTAGTCACCAGTTCATGGGATAAAACGGTGAAGCTATGGAGCACAGAAACATGGGAGATCCAAAGAGATCCAATCCAGTGCGGTGATGAAGTCAAGTGCATTCGGTTTTCGCCGTCTGGCGAACTCCTTGCCATTGCAACCGCCGCCCACACCGACACCGACATCCAAATCTATAATTCAGGCACCTGGGACTGCATCGCAAAGTTCAACGTGCATGGACATAGCGCCAACCCCAAATTAGGCACCCTCTCACTTGCATGGACGCCCGATAGCAGACGGCTTCTCTCAGGGGGATGGGACTGTGCCATAAGAGAGTGGAATGCGTCGACTGTAACCTGGAGGCAGGTCGGTGATCCCTGGACGGGTCACACCAGCGGTGTTATTGCCATTGCTGTTCATTCAGCTGGCACACTTGTTGCTTCCGCATCATACGACAAAAATGTCTGTCTCTGGCATTTATCAGATCGGCAAACCATCGCCATCTTCCAGCACCCTAATCCTATGCGACATGTGACCTTCTCCATGGATGGCAAGCACATCCTCAGTGTAGGTGAAGATAAGACTATTTCAGAATGGGGAGTACCCGAGGATACATTGCCAAAGGATACTCCCAAGGAAAAGGTACTTTCCTGTTGTTTTCCTGCCCCTTCGTCGTCTCATCTCCATTCCAAGGCTCAAGGCTCTGATACAAAGGCATGTTTCCACCCTTGATTCATTCAATGGAATTTGAGCATTTTCTATGTAGATTCTCACTATCAACACAGCCGTTCGCCATGCATGCATAATGGGAGACTTGGCTACCGCTGAAAAGATACTCACCCAGGAAATTGACGCCAACACAGACTACAACTCCTACGCCAACCGTTCTTTCGTTTTGTCACACAAACTCGATTGGGACTGTGCGCTTCAAGATGCAAATAAGGTCATACCCAATCCATCATGATCGCCTTGACACAGGCTAACATTCATCGTCGCATAGTCCATCCGCATCAAGCGCTCATTAATAGGTTTCATCGCCAAGGGCATTGCCCTCTGCGGAAAGAGGCAAGCCCGGGAAGCCAGGAAAGCATTTGACCTCACGTTCACACATGGAGATTCAAAGACAAATCATATCCTTTTATTGATCAAGGCAAGTTACACTTTTATTATATACTTCACGCTTCATTATAGGTTTTAGGCTATTGCCCTCTTCAATGTAGATGAACAAGAGCGTGAAGATGCACTGCAGTGCGTTCAAGATCTAGCTGAAGATTC
The DNA here is from genome assembly GCA_016584345.1 of Suillus ampliporus. NCBI lineage: Eukaryota > Fungi > Basidiomycota > Agaricomycetes > Boletales > Suillaceae > Suillus > Suillus ampliporus. The sequence continues at coordinate 31,833 of JABCPV010000312.1, forward strand.
TCCCGACATTGATATTCTTTCTTGTCGTGTCGTGGAAGTGAGTATCAATGCCAGGTTCGCGTTCTGAGACTGATTGCTCTGCGCTTTGCCCATCAGACATATTTCCATGTCCAATTGGGAATCATTGCCTTGAATGGCAACCTTCACAAAGAAGCTCTCAAGCACTTCAGTGCTGCTGTCAAATCTAGCGCCAAGTTTCCTAAGTCACCGATTCATTCCATGTACGAGGAATTCATGGTGGTACGTTGATATGATGCAACCGACAATCATTTTCATTCTCAATCGTGCAATTTTTGCAGCTTTTCGGGTGGGACCTCAAGTCATTGTGGCAAACCGCCAACAAGGAGCTGGGTCGTGCACTCCTTCGGGCAGGCAGAATTGGCGAAGCACTCGAACCGTACCGGAGCTTAATGGATGCAAGTGATGAAGCTGCGCAGGCTAGCTTACGTGCTTGGTTCTCCGGTAAGTCTTCAGGCATGTTGCCTATGCTGTGGTCCTCAAGTGCCTCTCAATCAGATATCAAGCAAGAATGCATATGTAAGAGGAATCAGGAGAGTTTGCATAAGTATCAGGAGTCTGATAGTGATTAGCTTATCAGAGTCACTCCTCATGGCCGACTGTGAATTACATCTGGCAAAGTTTCCATTCATTCAGCGTGTGCCATTCACCGTTGATTAATTGAAGTCCAACATTTGACTACCTAATTAAGTTTTGATTGAGAGTCACTGCATCACCTCCGCACATGTTCCTTCCATTCGCCTCAATTTGGACTGCATTGTAAACGACCAGTTCCCTACCTGACTTGGACATGCTGCACCACTTCATTTGTTGAGGTTGAACAGCGTCGCCCTCGATGTCTGTCCGATCAAACACGGCATTGTCAAAGGTGCCAAGCCACACCATACGTTATGCTAGACAGAGCTATGGATTGCAAATGTGTGCGGTGGCTTGTGGCAATAGACTCAACCCCAGGTCACCAGTCCACTGTTGTCGACTGCAACACAACTAATTGACACCATACATACAGTTTTGACATTGTAGTGGTGCTGTCGCGAACGGAATATTGAAGGCCTAACTAGCCATTGATGACATCCGGATTCGCACGAATGCATGCAGACCTCTATCGTTTTTCGCCTACGCACAACATACCCTCACAAGAATTCAGTCTGAGGTAAATGTCCAGACATGATGATACGAAACTGTCATACCAGCATCAACATTGTGTGCCGTTCGAGGGAAGAAGTGACGTCTTTAGATGAGCGCTGATTCTGATATGCGTACTGCACTGTCGTGGCTAACATGAAGAAATCATCGGTAGAATGATTCAATACACCGCTGAACACCTGGGATCTGACATAGCGGAGCAAAGTCACGGTATCGCATGAGATAGCGTTATAACTTGTAGCTGTCTGAGTCCAAGGATAGGGAAACATCTCGAACAAAAATATACTTGTACGCGCATAACACTAGCTGGTCATCCTTGCCGCAAAAGTAGCTCGAGCCCGCGACCAACATGAGTTTGTGGAAAATACACGAGACAGATAGTTTGCCGAGCCATTTGTGGTGAATATGTGTTCATGATCTTCAAAATTCAGTACCATCTCCTTTTTTCAATGCCTACGACGGGTAGTCCAAATCCGAGTCTTAATTTTAATGGCGTCAAGAGAAGGCTACCAGATACAAACCTGTGTGATTGTGTGATGCATTAGAAATAGACAACTACAATTTGTATTACATACCATGTTACCTGACCCTACTTACCTCGGCACCCACAGGGCTGTTGTTGGGAAGGCAATCGACGTCACTTGAATAAACCACCTGAATCAAACCTGCGTCTGCAGGATCAAGCCCTAGAATTGGTCAGGGCAAATTGTCGCTAGCTGAGATTAGGAGACAGGTGTACTCTAGTCTCATACAGCAGGCGTTGGTGGGCGTATCCGTATTCTGGCACGATGCGGGACCAGAAGTCACGCAGCCTGAGCTGCTAAGGTTCTGGAAGAAGGACGTAGTGTCAACGTAGGACAACCCAAGGAGGGATATCAGAACAAGCGATAAGAAGGACATTGCAGAAGGAGGGAGAGGGCTACAACTGCCTGACAGGTTTCGGCTCCAGGTTGTCTTGATATTTATACGTCATGAAGTGTTGCCGCAAACCAAACCAAACCAAATCGAAGTGGAAATTGGATACACTAGTACTTCGGTAGACAGTCAGTGCCCGGTCTCCGGTGCCTTGTTATCACGTGCATCCTATAATTTACTCAGTTCCTCCAATCCCTGAGCAAACAAAGTCCGAACATGGCCTGAGCATTATGGATAAGTATCACAAAGACCTCGACAACTGCAGCAACTCGAGCAGGCACCTTCAGCAAAAATCAGGCCTAGTACATCAGGAAAAAACAAAAATCGTGGGAGCCCTGGTGATGACTATGTAGTACTATATAGTCACCATAGTTCTATGTAGCTGATGTAGCCAAAGCCCCGACTATGTAGAGCTACAGCAGGCGCCAGTAGTAACAGTAGCAAAATTCAATTTTGCAGTAAATAGTAGTACTATGTGCTGAGTAGTAACAAAACTAGTTAAGAGTGGAAATGCAAAATTTATCAAGGTCAATAAAGGTATTTAAGTAGAAATCACTTGCCAACTCGTAGACATTTGCACTCGTCCATCTGGGATCAACAGATCTTCCCATCCTTGGAATGAGATGACATGGACGAGCAATTTCATCGACATGTATCACGGCGGCATTCCGGTGCAGTCGACGAGTCGAACATGACACCTGGTGCAGGCCAGAGGAGGGGTCTGGTGAGTCCCTAAATGGTGTGAACCACTCGATGTAAGCCAGGGCTCAGGAGTAAGTCCCAAACTGACGAGGCAGAGTGAAAATGACATGAACTTGTGCCACTCACACACCTAGTACAGTATCCATTTCAATTTTCTGATGGCCCAGTAACAGTCACTCACCTTCTAATGTGCGTGTCGGAACGCCGTTGCTCATCAGGGCCATATCAAACTTAGCGGGGGATCCGGGCTTCCAGCTGCGTCCAGGACATACTTCAGGTGTGGCTCTAACACGCCACTGCCTTGGTGATTCACTGACCCGTGGATCAGGTGGAGCAATGATTACCACTTGTCGAAAGACATCGAAATGGTCTTGTGGACTAGGGATGATGTTATTGTGCGGCATGTGCTCACGCAGGAATAATTTGAGGGCTGGGAGGAACATGGATGCACCATGTGCGGTGATGAGGTGCTGAATGGACCGCTGTGGGTACAACAAACTGAGTAGAAGGATAGTACAAACCACTCCAAAGTTGGGTCTTTGCTACCTGCTGCCTCACTTGAGTGACAAGCACGTTCGACCCTATAGGGGATTGCTACTGGGAAGTAGTCTCTGTCTATAACGACCCGATAGGATGAAGATCCGCAAAAGCGGATGAAAAGCAGATGAACGTACAGATTCGTCGGATGCATCGGATGCGTCGGATGGTGGACTGGACCTGCGGATGCACGTAGGATGCGATTCAAACTCGAAGGAAAGTCATCAAATGTTGAATTGATAGTGGGTATAGGTCACAATGATATACTGGTAAGGAGAAGGAAAAGCAGGAGAGGTAACATGGTAAGTTTTCCGAAATCTCTACAGTTATAGGGTAGAGTATTTTCTTATACAAACAGCGAGTCTAGACTGTGCCATAAGAAAACCGAAAAACAGTGGAGTGTGAGAGGATATGTCTGTGTTCAGTCAGTAACAGGAAAATGAGCGTAACTACGTACCAATGAGGTCGAACGGATGTGGACAGGATGGATGCGGCAGATGCGCGAGCTATAGAAAGAGATCCGAAGGTATCTGCAGGTCATCCGAAAAGCGGATGTGCATTGGATGGGTCGGATGAGGGTCGGATGGGACTCGGATGGGGGTTGGATAGGTGTATGATACATTGGAAAATAGATGGATACAAGCCCAGTGTAGGAATGCTCCCTACACTGCCGAGGGTATGCCGGAGTCTTGGCGAGAATATGGACCACATGTTGCTGAGTGACAACGGGAGGTGTCAGACATGCATTGGCAGGGACAGCACCAGGTCCTTCCATCTCAGAGTCTGAGTCCGAGTCCGAGTCATATCCGCGCTTGTGACTTCTGCAATTGTTTGGTGCCAAACGAGACTGTTCCAACAGCCAATCCAGGTAGGAACCACGCAGGAAGACTGCTTCCTGGCGCTGGAGCCATAGGGCCATCTGTTCCTCGTAGTCACGCTTGTTACTAGCACGATAGGCTTCTTTGGCAAAGTCAATATGTAGGCGTTCTGGGAGTTCAGTGTTGAAACCATCAGTGGTGCCAAACAGTAAGATTGACTGAACGTAGTGTGAGTGTTGATGTAATTTTGGAATGTTGAAATGCTCACGAACTTCAAGTTCTTGCAGGATGTCCTTATTGGAGTGAAATACGGCAAGGGCACTTTCCAGACCATCAAGTGATTCAGCCGTGTGTACTCGAAGCTGCGCATAATATGAAAAATCTAGAATAGCTTGTGTGACTACTAACACTTGACTGGTAAACAAACGAAAGTAATCTTGTCAGTGCTGACTTCATTCAGCACGAATTGAAGCATACCTTGGGATGGCACCGGCAAGTAGCCCAAGAAAAACTTGCTGCATCTCTTTGTGTTCTGTGCCCGTCCACTGCTTTACCATAGATATTCCCTTCTTGAAGTGCCGAAGACCGGGATAATCAGGCATTGCCTTGAAACGAGCATCCATTTCTTCTTCGCCGACAATATCAAGACACCACTTAACTAGGTGGTCTGTCATATCCCATATCTCCGACATCCACAAACTACTTCCATCAGCACGCTTCCCCCGGACCGCCGGACCTGAACTCCAGACAGGTCCGCTCCACCGGACCTAACCCAAATCTATAATCCCCCTTACTTCCGGCCCTCCGGCTCATGTTGATATCCGCCTGCTTATTGATCTCCGGTACCCGTCTCATCTCTGAGTTCATTTCTTTATGATCCGTTTTACTTTACTTGATCCGTTCGGACTTACTAATGTACTCACCATATGCTTTCCTCACTGCCTCTGAACTCCGGATTACTGATCCTTGGCTATACCTATAGTATATAAACTCTTGTACTTGTTGTAGATACCTCAGTTTGAATATTAAACATAGTTCTGCTCATTCCTGCCTCTCCGGACTTGAGTTCTCCGACTCTTGTCAAATTCCGACACTAGGCTAAGGGTTGACCCCTAAAGTCTATTCCTATTACCGGCTCTACCTTCGGGTAGTCTACCTCTGTCCCTTTCTGCTACCGGCTCCGGCCTTAAGCAGTCTACTCTTTGATTTGCGTTCTTCGGTACTACCAGGTTACATCCCACCGGACTTGGTACTAACACTACCGGACTTGGTACTACCGGACCCCCTGAAATTAGGGGCACGTACTCGGGTAAGGGGCGCAGCGCACGAGCTGAAGCCAAGCCCCTCGGATCCAGTCCTCCTTTGAGCACAGCCTTAACAGTATATTCGAACTCACACCTTACCGAGTATACTAAATCATTATGACTACTCGTACTACTCAGACTTCTCTCCGAGCCGCCGGACTTCTGTCCTCCCGGCGGAACCCCGCAGATGTTGTAACGACGTTCACCAGCTTCTCCCAGCGCCGTGCCAGTACCCATGGCACAGCTGCTAGTATCTCCGAACTCATCAACCGGCCTCACCCGGCAACTCCATCCAGAACGCCCAACCAAGAGAACCCATCCGAAGATAATGAACCGGATAGCCTCCCCGGAGGACCTGGCGGACCACCGGGTGATGATGGTGGAGACCCGGATGATGAACAGCCTGAAGACGATGATGAAGACAATGGCCTGAATCCCCAGGACAGAGTTTTTCTCCGTCTTTCCGAGGCAATCAATAACCTTGCCCGGAACAGTCGTCGCTCCCCCACCCTAGAAGACTCCAAGGCTAAAGTCCGGGAACCGGATACTTTTGATGGCACAGAGCCTCGAAAACTCCGGGCCTTCCTAGTCCAGTGCGAGCTCAACTTCCAGAGCCGGCCAAGGACTTTCCGCTCCGACCATGCTAAAGTCACCTTCGCCCAGTCCTACCTAAAGGGTATGGCCCTTGAGTGGTTCGAACCGGACTTGCTCTCCGATGGCTCCGATACCCGTCCGGACTGGATGGATGACTATTCCTCCTTCATGCTAGAACTACAATCCAACTTCGGTCCTCATGACCCGGAAGGAGATGCCGAGATGCAACTCGAGCAACTCCATATGCGCAATGGACAGCACATCAATAAATATGTCGTTGAGTTCCAGAGGCTTGCCTCTCAAGTCCGCGGCTGGGGTGATGGTGCCCTCCGCCGGCAGTTCTATAATGGCCTACCGGCCCGCATCAAGGACGAAATTAGCAGGCAAGGAAAACCTGCTACCCTCTCCGAATTCAAATCCCTAGCCCAAACCATCGATGCCCGGTACTGGGAACATAAGGGAGAAATCTCCCGAGAAGTAAAGAACCCAACTCCGGCACCCGCGAAACCATCCGTACCCTCCTCCGACCGGACGCCCTCGTCCAACTCCAGTAAGGCTTTTTCAAAGCCTGATACCTCCTCCACCACCTCCGGTCCTAAGGCCCCGGACCTGTCTACCAAGCTAGGTCAGGACGGAAGGCTGACCGCTGAGGAACGCCAGAGGAGGATGGACAACAAGCTCTGCCTCTTCTGCGGCGGACCCGGTCATACCGCTTGGGACTGTAAGAAGTCCACCTCTCGCGCAGCCAAAGCCCGTACTGCTGCCATAACCCCTGAAGACAAACAGGAGACCTCCCCGGAGGCAAAAAATTAGTCCGCGGCCCTCCTGTCTCCGCACGGGATGAGGGTTGCGTTGACTCGACCCGTGCACCGGAGTTCCGCCTCAATGCTGCTGCTCTTCTGAATCCGTCTTCTCTCCAGCCCCATGTAACTATTCCTACTTACTCCAATATCTCCGCTTTCCCGGCTCTCGTAGACTGTGGCTCTTCTCACTGCTTCATAGAAACTAGTTTTATTAGAAAACATAAAATACCTACATACTCAATTCCCCCGCTTCCGCTCCATTTGTTTGACGGTACTTCTAATGCCACTATCACTGAGGCAGTAGACCTACCCATCCGCTTCCGGTCCAGTGAAGTCACCTCCGATACGTTCTACGTTACTCCTTTGGATTCATCCTGTTTTATTGTCCTAGGATATAGCTGGCTCACCCGACACAATCCGTTGATTGACTGGGTCATGGGCAGCATACAGTTCCGGACAAAACCCCAGGGAATGCCATCGACCCCTCCGTTACCAACTCCGTCACCTCCGGCAGAGTTGCCGCTTCCGACTTCACTGGACAAACCTCCGTTCCCTAACGAGACTCCGCCTCATATTTCCCTAATTAATGCAGTAGCCTTCTGCCGGGCCTGCAAGCTAGAGGGATCAACCCAATTCAGTATCTACCTCCGCCCTACCGGCGTCGAAGGACGCTCTACCAAACTATCTCCGGTACCCACGAATCTCACCGGAGTCCCTCCGGACTACCATGACTTCGCAGACGTCTTCGACAAGGGAAGGGCCGGCGAACTTCCCCCACACCGTCCTTATGACCTGAAGAATTGATCTGGAAGATGGAGCCTCACCGCCCATCAGTACCATATACTCTCTATCCCTGGTAGAACTCGAAGCACTCGGAAGTTCCTAGACGAAAACATAGCTACCAGACTTCTTCGTTCCCTCCTCCTCCCCCTCATGGAGCCCCCAGTCCTCTTTGTCAAGAAAAAGGACGGATCACTCCGCCTCTGCGTCGATTTTCCAAGGACTCAACAAAATCACTAAGAAAGACTGCTACCCTCTCCCCCTCATCGCCGACCTCCTAGATTCCCCCAGCCGAGCCAAAGTTTACAGTAAAATCGACCTCCGGTCGGCCTACCATCTCGTCCGGATTACAGAAGGCGAACGAGTGGAAAACGGCTTTCCGGACCCGTTACGGCTCCTATGAGTGGCTAGTAATGCCGGAGGGATTAATGAATGCCCCGGCAGCCTTCCAGCGTTTTTGTTAATAGTGTGTTCGCGGATATGCTTGACATCTGTGTTATAGTCTACCTCGACGACATCCTCATTTACTCCCAGGACCTATTTTCTCACAAAAAACATGTCCGAGAAGTCCTCCGGCGGCTCCAAAAGCACTCCCTGTATGCCAAACCAGAAAAATGTCAGTTCACTCGGACTCCGTGGAGTACCTCGGTTATCTCCTGTCACCGGCCGGGCCTTACTATGTCACCAGAAAAGATCCAAGCAATCTGTGACTGGCTTGAGCCACGGAAAGTGAAAGACATTCAGTCTTTCCTGGGATTCGCCAATTTCTATCGTAGATTTATCTTCAACTATTCCGACATTGTAGTCCCCCTCACTCGCCTCACCCGCAAGGACGCACCATGGATATTCACAAGACGAGTGCCGCCGGGTCGTTTGACATGTTGAAGAAAGCTTTCACTTCCGCCCCTATCCTTACAACACTGGATGCCGGATGTCCCTATAGTATCGAGACAGATGCCTCCGACTACGCCATCACCGGGGAGTATTATCCATCGTATGCCCTGACCAAGAACTCCGGCCAGTAGCATTCTACTCTCGCACGCTAATCCGCTCCGGAGCTCAACTATGACACCCACGATAAAGAATTACTGGCCATATACGAAGGCTTTCCGGACCTGGCAACCATTATCTGGAAGGAGCTCCGACCCCCCATTGACGTCGTCACTGATCACAAAAAACCTGGAATATTTCGCAACCACCAAGCTCCTTTCCCGTCGCCAAGCACGATGGTCAGAATTCCTCCACCAGTTCAATCTCGTCATCCGTTTCCGTCTGGGTAAGCTCGGAGCAAAACCGGACTCCCTTACTAGACGCTGGGACGTCTATCCCAAAGAGGGGGATAAGGACTACGCTCGAGTAAACCCTCACAATTTCCGTCCGGTATTCACAGAGGAACAACTCGCTGCGTCCCTACGAGCCTCTTTCTAGCAGCACCGGTACTACGCACTGCAGAGTTAATGGATATTGACCAACTCCGGAAGGACATTCTGATCTCACTCCCCCATGACCGACTGCATCATTACACCTTCCGGTACCAACGGATCCGCGCTGGACAGTTGGTCCGGATGGTCTCCTCCGTTGCGACAACCGCATATATGTTCCGTCAGCAGATGACCTCCGGCTCCGCGTACTCCGGTACCTACATGATCACCCCTTGGCAGGCCACTTCGGCCAGAACCGTATGTTGGAACTCATCCGCCGGGAATACACCTGGCCCGGTATCCGCACCTATGTCAAAGACTACATCAAATCATGCACTACGTGCGCCCGAGCCAAAGTCCCCAGGCATAAACCATATGGGCTCCTGAAGCAATTACCTATACGGTTAGGACCCTGGGATTCAATATCCATGGACTTCATTGAGCAACTTCCGGGCCTCCTCCGGCTATACTGCCATCCTGGTAATTCATTAGACCGGCCTATCGAAGCAAGCAGTATTCGTCCCCACTTATGATACCATCACCTCTCCGGACCTTGCTCGACTATTCCTCCTCCATGTATTCTCCAAAGCATGGAGTCCCCATCCCCATGTAACGTCCGGACCGGGGCACGGAGTTCGTATCGCATTTCTTCCAGGTCCCTGGGCAAGGCGCTGGACATCAACCTCCACTTTACGTCCGTTATCACCTGGAGGGAGATGGCCAAACTGAGCGTGCCAACCAGACATTGGAACAATACCTCCGGATCTACTGCAACTACCAGCAAGACAACTGGTCAGAAGTTGTTGCCCCTTGCGGAGTTTCTCCCTATAATAATGCACCCAGTGCGACAACCGGCGTTTCATCCATTCTTCGCAAATTAAAGTATATCACCCTAGTATCTCTGGTGCAACCCGGAGCGTGAGCTATCCTCCGCCCGGGCCGGGAGTACGCAATTGACTTGCTGACTACACAGTTCCTACGAGAAGAAATGGGCTGCAGCGCAGGAAAGGTATCAAGGGCCCCGCCGACAAAAGACGCCTACCGGCCCCGACTCTGCAAATCGGGTGATCAAAGTCTTCGTTAAGCCAAGTATTTCCGCTCCACCCGTCCATCCAAGAAACTGTCGGGAAAAGACCTCGGTCCTTACTCAGTTGTCGCTCAACCCGGTACCCACTCTTCACCCATTCCGTCTACCGGTACACCTGATAGTCTGTGCACCCTGTTTTCCACGTCTCCCAACTTGAACCGGCAATCCTAATACCATTCCCAATCGAGTCCAACCTCCGCCACCACCAGTTGAAGTAGACGGCGAACCTGAATACGAAATAGCTGAAATCCTAGACTCCAAGATTGACCGCCGCGCCGGGCATTGCCAGTTGCTCTATGGTAAAATG
>JABCPV010000313.1:0-41409 GCA_016584345.1 Suillus ampliporus
CACAGCATAGCTTTCTCACTATATCGGTTACGCCCAAAGTGGCAGTTGGTGGTGTAGTCTCATCGATTATGGAAAGCCTAACAGCCACGCTCTGTTACCACCTGTGACATAGCTGTCCCAGCTCAACTGCCCCCCGACATGTCACGTGACTTATCACGTGACTTACGGAAGTTCTGTACGTGCCACAAGAAAATACTGTACATTGGAGATACCTACCAAGAAGTGTGCTACTCTACATGAACTCGTCATCTGACCAACGGATATGCTCGAAATCCAAATGCAAGAGAGTGCTATCCCATGATGACCCAAAGAAGACTTGTCAAAAATGTCGTGATGCAGACAGACTTAGCACTGCTGCTCGGAGAAAGAGGAAGCGAGAACAAGAACATGAACACGAAGCTCCCCGTCCTGCCCCATCTCCTCCTACTACCCACAATATAGATGAAGGCTCGAGTCAAGCAGCAGACACAGAGTCTGATGATGAGTGCATCCTAGTCGGTATTCAAAATTCATTTGAGCAAAACTCAAAGTACTTACATGCTATCACAGTACGAGAATGCTCAGTGTCTATTTGCAGCTTTAAGGACCTTGTTTAAAGGCTCTAGTAATGTCCAATTTAATGGAAGTTACCTCGTACCTGAGGATCCAGTAACAAGTGAAAAGGAAAGGGTCCAAATGGCAGCACTAGAGATCTGGAGGACAACAGGATATCGTTTTCGGTAAGTCAACTTGGAATGAGTTCATGTAATCAAGACTTACCATGACGTTGGCAGGGTACAACACAACTATCCCCTCAAGACAGGTCATAAAATAATTCTATGGTGTTGTCAGGACAAAAATAAGAAACAGAAATCTCGGCCAAGTCAAAAGGAAGGTGTCAAGCACTGTGACACAATTGGAATGAAGCGCTTCTCATGTCGGAGTGCTCTTACCATATCTTGCTGCCATAGAGTGGGCAATGAGGACGATGAGCGGACATTATCCATTAGGATCAAGCATTGCGAAGCACATGTGCCTTACTATGATGTTGCTATGCCATTGGAGGCGACCCAGATCATCTGTGACCAGCTCGAGTGGAGTAGTCCAAGCTCATTGGCCCCAAAGATCCAGGCACTTTATCCCCATATCACAGCATCGCAGGTTCATTTCGCATGGACAAAGATGAGTGAAATACTCTGGAAGAAAGATCTGGATCAGCTTACCTCAGCAAAGATGTTGTTAGATGAATTTGATCGAGATATCGAAGTCTTTGATGTAGAAATGGCAGATGGTGTGGAGCAGCTCTGTTGGGCGATGAAAAAGATAACCCAGCGGCTGGAAGGGAAGGTGGTTGAGATTGGCCTGGACGCGATGTGTGAGTTTTAGTTGGCTACATTGACTATGGCTCACATATCCCATGACTCGCCAGACAACACAAATGCCAAACACCTAGAACTATACAGCGTGCTTGGTGAATTCGATAATGCTGGTTTTCCATTATCATACTGCTTGCTTTTGACTGCAACTGCAATTGAGATTGGAAAACGAACAACAGCACTGCGATGATGGAGGCCTGCCTCAAAACCAACAGTTAAGTTTCGTGACCTGGACAGTACTCTTTTCGATGTTGATCTCGATAGCAATGGTCAGAAAAGGAAACATGACAACTCCGAGTCGCAAGCAGAGGCTAACCCGGAGCCGCAGGACTCTAATTCAGACTCGGAGGACAATTGGTTGGAGGAGAGCGAGGACCCAGAGATTGAGCGTGATCCAATGTACAGGTCTTGTGATACGAGAGTACTTGTGGGTAGCGAGGATGCTCATCTTGATGCTCCTCGATTGTTGGACTTACTATCAGAGAAGCCGGTGGAAGGGGCAAGCAGGACACCTCAACTACAGGATAGCACAGTTCCAACGCCTCCGGGAGGGCCTGTACAGTGGGCATTTGCATTACCATAGCGAAAAAATGTCAAAATGACCTGAAAAAACGCATTTTTTGAGTGTGTCAAAAACTGGTCAAAAACCCCTCGAGGGTGGGGGTGAGTTAAAAACTTGTTGTTAACTCCGTGGGTAGTTTTTCATGGAGCCCTATCGCGCATGTCGTAGTCTATCCTTGATAGTAGAGCCGCCGCCTCCCACCTTAGAGGTTTGGCCTGGGTTTCCCCTAGCAGTCCGTGCCCGTTCCACCACTGGTATGATCTGGCTTTATTCTTCACATTAACCCAACATGTCCAGTATGTCAAGACACGTGGTCTAGCTTTTATTTCAGACTATCAAGGTTCATCGCGCATAAAGTCTAAGATCCTAAATGATACTCAGGTTTTGACTGTCTTAAAATTCCAGGGAGCTTCGAGCTATTGACCAACCCCCAAATCTTGACGCATCCATAAGAGCATATAGATGTGAAACTTTATTCACACTAACTGGTGTTCTGTACCCTCAGCACTGTGAGCCCAGGCGTCGATATCTTTGGAGATGGCAACATGGAGGTTGCTGTTAGTGAGTTTGAAAAGCAGCATATATGCAAGTTATTATTGCGAATGGCCAGGTTTCGGCCTAACATCCTTTCGCAAAGCAGGCAGATTGGTAGCATAGACGACACTGCCAAGTCTGCCGCCGATGGTAGTGTAGATGACCTGAGCCTGCTGCCGATGGTAGCGGCAGGGATGATGCTGATGTCTCTTGAGTAATATTCAGTTTGCTGTATCATATCTTTGGCTGGCCAGGCTGTGCTTGTATGTTATTTTGATGTTCTCGATATTTGATTATGATGCTCTGCAACAATCGACCCAGTGGTAAAAACCCGTAAACACCAAACCAGACGTCCAGTGCAAACCGACGACGCAGGGGTGCACGAAGTCCTCTTACCTATTATGGCTACGTGACGCTGACTAAAGGAGCGCGGCTGTTAGGCTTTCCATACATCGATGGTGTTTGGCGTGTTAGGAATGGAGGCTGTTGGCAAACAGACAACTACTACATGGTTTGTAGGGGGGCGGCCCGGGCGGGTGACATTTGAATGCTAGTATCTATAATTTGAGAATGGGTTTTTACACAAAGGTGACTCGAATGGTACTTATACTGATTAGAAGGACATCGACTGGTCAGTGACCTCATATAGAAGAAATGGCCACAAGTCTGCTACTTACATCTTTATCATACTAGTGCGTTCAGGCCTAACTGCATCTCTCGAATTCTATTGAACCTTTGGAGACGTTTGAACTGTTGGCCGTCCCGTCTGGCTTCAATTGCAGTGACCCATGTCATGTGGGCTACATAGCAAATGATGATTGAATGCCGGCACTCACAGCAACCTCGTGTCCTCCTGCATGCACTGACGGCAATGTGGTCAGAGGAGCGTTCTTCAACTGCATTCCATCACCATTCAGCGACTGAAACGACCATCCATTGCATCTCTATCACGCTATACACTCTCGAGTCTTCATTGACAATTTCACAACCCACCTCGGCTCTGATATCTACCGTCCGAGTAACAGGATAGATATCGATCCTTTGATTCAAACCTTCATATGTCGTCCCTTGAGATACCCATCACCCAGATGATTTCTAACCGCAACCTCGAACTCAACTAGTATTACTTCGTCATTCCATTCTATCACACAATTTCTGTCACAGCCGTCAAGAATGAGTCACGATCAATGTCAGTTTTCCATCTGTTGTCCCTCTCTCGCTCTCTGACCATATCAACAGTTTCCCGGTCGTTTGAAGGAACTTGGGAGAGGCTGTCCCAGGTCGCTGTCAAGGGTGCCGAATATGACTCCCGTGAACGCCAGCCCCATCCGAAATGTTTGCAAGGGACCCGGGTGGATCTTCTCAACCACATCCATACATTATTAGACAAGCGGGAGAAGAGTCAACTCATTTGGCTGCATGGCACGGCGGGTGTCGGAAAGTCTGCTGTCGCGTTCACTGTTGTAGAAAGGATGAGAGATCTGAAAGTGAGAGAGGATACAAGCGTCGAAAAGCGGCTCGCAGGAACTTTCTTTTTCTCGCGCAAGCACACCGAACGCAGCACTACTGGATATTTCTTTGCGACGCTTGTCTACCAGCTTGCTAGCAATTTTCCCAGCGTTCGTTCGGACGTGAAAAGAGCTATCCACGATAACCCCTCACTTCTAGACCCCAACAAGTCTCTCCGCGACCAGATGGAGGCGCTCTTTCTCCAACCTCTCCGGAAGCTCCAATCCAGGCTGCGCGGGTGTCCGCCTTTGGACGTTTGTGGTGGATGCCCTTGATGAATGCACATCCGAGGCCGAGCTTGCCGATCTCATCCTTCTCCTTGCACGAGCTCTTCGCGAACCTGATTTGCCTGTGACCCATATTTTGCTTACGAGTCGCTCAGAATCGCATATCTGTAGAGTCATGCAGACAGGAGAGGTGCACCCGTTGGTGTGCGAGATACCAGTGAAAATTTCTGGGGAGGGCGTTGCTACGATCATCTCGTTAGACGGCGCAGATGTCGACAATGACATCTGTATTTTCTTGCAACATTCCTTCGAAGAGCTACAAAGTCGCCATCCTGATTTCCCGCTGCCATCAAGGGATCAACTTGAGCGGCTGGCGAGCCGAGCGGGCAGACGTTTCATCGTGGCTTCCACGATGATGAAGTTTATCGACGACGAAGACAATGATCCGCACGATCGGTTGCAGCTGATGCTTGAGCTAACATGTGAGCTGTTACCAGGAACGGAGGTTTACAAGTTATACGACCTGCATCCTCTCTACATGTGCCAGCCCCAAGCGGGCATACTTGCACTTGTCGGTCGTGGCTGCCCTTGCAGACCCTCTGCCGATGACACAAATCTCGGCACTTCTTGGCTCTGGCCAGGGGAGGGATGTGGAGACAGCACTGGTACAGCTACGGTCTATCATGGATATCCCTACCGACAGCACTCTCCCCGTGAATATCTATCACTCATCTGTTCGCGACTATGTTTCTGACGCCTCAAACTGCAGCCTCCCTCAAGTCCGCGATTTGCCATCACCCCACTCACTACTCGCACATTCCTCATTCCGTTTGATGATGAAAGAGATTCCAGAAAGCACCGTCCTCCTGGATGCGCTCTCAGAATTGAAGAGGCAAAGCCAAGCTATGCAACCTCGGGACCCGCAGAGATTAAAAGACTCATTAGCCTTCCTCGTTCAGCCGCCGGAGCCATTGTCAGTCCTTATCTGTCTGCTATGGCTTCGGGGAGATCGCAGTCCAGACTTACGATCCTGGGTAAAGACCCTGGACGGGATTGCCTGGTTAGAGACCTGGGGCGGGCACGACTGGTTTACGAACCAGGGCGGGCGAGATTGGCTGCTGACCCAGGCAATGGAAGACGGCCAGCGGACCCTTGGCGTGTCATCCTGGCTACAAACCGAGATCGTGCGACGCCGGCTAGACACCCGGGGAATCTTAGTGTCGCTGCAGCGGGGGCAACGCAGGCTGCAGACCCAGGACATCAAATCTTTGCTACATACCCCGGACATCGAATCCTGGCTGCAGACCCAGGACATCAAGTCCTGGCTGCCGACCCCGGCAGGGAAGTACTGGCTGCAGACCCGGTGCGGGCGAGAGTGGCTGCACACCCAGGCAGGGCAAGAGTGGCTGCATTCACAGCGAGGGCGAGAGTGGCTGCATACCCACGCAGGGCGAGGTTGGCTACAAACACCCCATGGCCAAGCATGGCAGTCCACTCCTGCGGCGTCTGTCTGGGTCACAATGGAAGAATTCTCTAGTACATTGGAAGCCATCAGCGAGTATGTGATTGTCCCGGAATTGCCTTTACTACCAGCTTTCCAAGTAGTCCAGCAGTTCAAGGGCTTGCCGGATTTCTTAATGTTTCCAACATTCCTTGCGTTAAGGCACCAGGATAATCCCACCTCTCCATTTTCAGAAGGTCAGTTTCCACCAGACAGGGAGATCATCCATGCTATGAATGCCTTCACGACCTTCGCAAACGAAGCGCAAGCACGAAGTCGATCAACTTCCGATGCTCTCAAGTATGCCAGTCAGAACTGGGCTGTCCATCTATCGCAAGCTTCGAACCCGTGGGATGACACGTTCAAGCATATATTCCAGGTTTTCTGGAATCGTCATCTCATTTCCTGGCTCGAAAGGCAATGGTGCTTGAAAGGTCTGCGGTCTTGCCTCGTTGTTTTATCCGAAGGGCAGAAATATGCAAAGGTGTGTGTATTCCAACAATTTTTGTGATTCCTTTAGCGAACGTCAAGCTGATATTGCCTTACATTAGGTTCGATGATATTTATTTCATAGCATGCCGTCTAATTCTCTCTTAATTTCAGTCTGAACTCTTTGAAGTGCAGTCCAATTCCCACCCAATCGAGACGCCCAGAGCTTACAGCCCAAAGGCAGGCAAAATCAGCAACAGCACCACTAAATGACAGTGTTCTCCGGTACGAGATCACTCTCTTTTCTCGCATTTGAGTCTGATGTCGCTTTATATCTTGGTGGAACAGCCGTCGCATATTCCTCCTCTTTTTGACATGCCCCACCATGGCACCATCAGCAAGTGTGGTTGCCCATCTTTCGTTCCCCAATAAGGACCCCTTTATTTTCGCATCCTTGGCAAATTGTTGTAATATAAGGTATTCCATATCCTAAGTAATAAACACCACGTTGCTGGTACGGAATACGTGCTATTGAGCGGAGAAACTGGAAGCCCTACCGTCTGACTACAGTTGATAGCCATGAACAAGTGAATCCAAGGCACGCCTGATGCAATCTGAAACTCGTCGGTCCCACTGCTAATCATCTCGCGGCCCTTTTTCGACAACCGGCCCTGCACATGGACAATATCTTGTACCCATTGCTCTGCACGCACTCCCCTCCTGGCGGCTTGGCCATTTAACGCCTATCACCACATTCTGCACCCCAGTGGCCGATCCCTGCCAGCTACACCCCTGCTAGTGCTCCTTGCTGCCATGCCACTCCGTGCTGCCTTTCTATCCGTCCAGCTGAGCGCGATTTACTCAGAGTTGGCGTCGATTATTAATTCTATCCGAACGGCAGGAGACGGTCTTAGTCTATACTAGTGAACTGCACGTTCACGATCTATTCATTCATTTATTGATGTCTTAAGTCACAGTACATCCAAATCCTTCGAGACACGCATGTTTCACTTAAACATGCGGTCTAGTTCAAGGCTCGCCCAAGGGGCTTACTTGAATCAACACCAGGTGCACCTTTTGTCACAGTAACCTGCACACCGTTTCACAATGAACTTTTTTTGACGAGGTTCTACAAAGTTCCCACCAGAAGCCTACAACGGCATTTCGCCCCACTATATCCATCATCTAAGAAAGAATACCGCATAGCCATATCCAAAGCACTCTTGAACATAACTCTTCATACCCACCTCTCGTAGGTACAACGGCCCCGTTGAACGCATACCATTTCGCCACGGAGTCCAACCAATACTCCAATATAAGGAACTTCCGTTGTTCCCGCTCGACGGCACGTTTCCTCCCAAGGAAGCCTCATACGCTCAACCTGGGTTACAGTACCCAGCCGAGAGCAGCTTTTGGATGAGCTATGCTGCGTTTTCTGATATTAGAGTTACGGGTGGCATGTTTCGTATGTGTCGCCTCCGGCTGAATACACGTTTGTAGTGCCTCCTACAAATAGCGCGGGCTATGGTGGGAAGTGGTTCAGCGTGTACAACCAAGGCGATTGTCGGGCTGCGTAGGCCGTCGTTTCGTTTATGCCATCCATACCTTCCATCCTTCTACAATTCAAATGTACCATGTCTGTACTGGCTGCTGTTATTTCATGGTCCCTGCAAATTAATTTGATTGTGCTCCTTTTATTCCGTCTCGTTAGCTACCCCCTGCTCATTGCTGTCCTGGTCCTGCCCGCTATTTCTGTTATGTCTCATCGTCATCCGTTGTCGTCTCGTTTTATGTCTCATCTCTTTTTTCTCTTCATATATCTCCTTTCTTCTCCATATCTTTTCTCTCTCCGCTCCATTTTTTCGCTGATCCGACACCTCTCTATCCCATCATATTTTTTATCTCGTCCGATATGCTCGGGTTCAGGTTCTAATCAGTTCAATATCTTTAGTTGCTTTGATAAATTCAGTAAGTAACTGCTTTGGTGCAAGGTCTTGGGGAATCGTCAGGGTCGTACGCAGGGGCAGGTGGCTGTCGCAGTCGTTTTTCTGGATCGCAATCATGCAGAACCAAGACTGCTTGAAATTTAAGACGGTGCCCAGTTTCAAGAGAAAACTGATAATCAGTTTTCTATCAGATGAAGCGCAAAGAAAATCAAAATCGATACAGTATGATAACAAGAGATCCCGGAGACGAACTAGACATAAACAGGACGAACTTAAAAGTTTCATCCTAGGCGCACCAGAAAATGGAGGTATCATCATTGGGAGGTGAAAGATCGTCTGACCGGGGAGAAATCCAGGCGGCTCTACCCCTATCCCTGTCACCAGCGCACTCCTGTCCGTCATCAAACGGTGAAGATCCAATAAATTATATGCACCGTGATCGGAACAACGCCGCATGACGCAAAATGAAATAGAGATAGAAGGGGAGAGATGAGATGATAAGAACGCAGAACAAACGTTGTATGCTGCGAACGGCATACTTGAGCCGAAATCTTCATTGAGACATGTAAGGATTCCGTATTAGTCTCCCGTAGTCAGACCTTGATAGAATGAAGACAGTCGTTCCTTCTAATTCCGTATCCTCTACGCGCCGACCAAAGCTTCAGATGGAGATGCGCTTAGCCCGACCACATGACTCAACCGATGCGAAGAGCGTTACTCTTCGCATCCGAGTTACGTGGATACTACATCCCCCTTCGTATGTATCTCATTCTTTATCTTACCTTGTGCTCCGTTTTTACGGTTCCGGACTAGTAAGATCCTCAGAAAACGTATATATACCGCGCCTGTACTCTCATTGAGTCATATCTAGAGCAGAATCTCATAGACTGATTCCCCGCTCCAAAGCACGACAGAAAGCCTCAAAGTCACAACCATTCACCTCTACTCGAAGTCATAGCCGTTTTCCTACGCGTCTCTTATTACCATCGTCTTGCCTCAATTCCCTTTCGTACTCACACTCAGCCTTACAGACACATGCTCTCGTTCGTGAAGGCAATGTCGTGTCGCCGCGCTAATAAGAACTCACAAGCTCATATCTCTTGACAAGACAGACAGAAATAATACTGCATGCATGCTCATCCATCACACTGACGAGAAGGAATTCATCTCCATTGTTACCTCAATCGGCCGCTGTGGCTAAAGCGTGTCATTCAGTAACTCTTCCATCACCAGCAATGCAACTACCAACCACGACAGATCGAGTCTGATGCACCACTTTGTCATCGGGGTGTTTGAACATGTTCTTCGTGGATGCCTGGAGTTCCTCGTCTTGCGGCGCCCTGAGGTGCAGCTCCGGACGGTACACGCCGTGGTGCATACGGAATTCGGAAGAATCGATAGTGCCTGTGTTAGGCTGTACGTAGTATGGCGCATTCAGGAGTGCAAGGGATGAGTTAACATATACTAGAAATTATTGATCAGCATGATCTTAGGAGAAGGCTTTAGTCGTACATTTAACCATTAAAAATTCAAGAGCGAGGAATATAAATTTCCTCGGCATCACTGCGCACTGTATGTGACCCTCAGAGATGACATGGATAGTACAACCGTTGTAACCTCACTGTAATTATAACTGCCACTGAGCATATACTGCACGAGATATGAGCCAAGGTATGGGATAGGCTGGAAGGAGGAATACCTCGTCAGACAGCCGGTATTGATGATGTAACCCATGAGCTTTGTTATTAAAGAATCGGTGCTAGCAAGCACTACGTTAGTATATCAGATCCTGACAATGAAAGGGCTGCTCCTTACCTAGAGGTCCCAGTACGGGAGGTGGCGAGGAGATAGCATAGCGATGATGCAATAACGATATCGAGGAAAGTAACCACCCCCAAAGTCATGTATGTCGACCACTCAATTCCAATAAAATCTGTGAACACATGGCACTGATATCTACTCATTGTCAGCACTTCGTGTATTTAGAGAGTACTATGTTTCACCCACATGGCCCACATCCGGGCTGCCACGAGGTTAAAATGATGAGTCCATACAGTACCATTTGAACTCTTACCGATGATGATACCTGATTCAAGGGGTCTTCAAGATCGAGCGAAGAGCATTTCCATGTAACAAACGTACCTGAACATAATATTACGATTATGCCCTAATAGTGAGTCAACAGAATGAAATGCTGTAGAACACGTATATCAATTGTAGACCTACTACTGTTATAGGGAGAGCTCTTGATCGACCCTTGCTGACTAGGTGCATCGTCATGAGTGTTGAAAATCCTTTGGCAGGGGAATAAATACCTATCCATATGCGATAAACATACAGGCTAAGGTGCAAGAAAGTATTATTTGGATGTTGTATAACACCTTTGCACATCGAACTTACAGATGTACCCCATAGATGACAGGAGCCTGTGAAATGGGTGACTCGGATGCACCGCAGAGCTTAGCGAACAACTCACGTTGATTATCACCTGAAGCTGCACGAGCCCATAATATTTAAATATTATAGCAGACGCTGAACAGAGGGCCAACGTAGGAACTCACTTTAAAACTCCATACAACTTTCGTGAGCGCACCGATGTTCGCATAGTTGTTCACTAGATAATAATAGACGCAATGGATGATCAAGGCCAGGTGCAGAACATCAAATGTCCTAATATTTAGGGGACGGCGTAATCTCGTCATGCTTGATGATGACAACTTGAAGGGATACATACCAAAGCCAGATGACCTGACGCCTATAGTATCAAGAACTGAACTGATAAAGGGATAGCATAGACGTACAACCAGCTTATAGAATGTTCTCCCTGTGTCGCTATGCGTCTGAAAGTAGACGAAGGCTTGAATGTTAGTTACACCAACGAGACTGTTCCATGAGATGTGTTAGGACGACAGGACTCGGCGAGGCGCTGAGTTTTTGTGCGCAGATAGTTTACTAACACTGCTGCGATGGTTACACCAATTAAAAGTGCCCCGAACGTGCTCCCGAGGTCAAGTTGTGGGGTGAAGTCCTGAGTTGAGGAAGACATTGTTGACTGAGCCGATTCTGACTGTAACGGAATGATTTCATCGTACTATATATCCGCAATCCACATAAGTACATTAATGTGGGTAGCGCACTGCTGCAGACCTGTTATGTGATTCGGATTACGGCTTCTCCGCTATGACACAGCCCAACTTGTGTATAGTAGAATGTAAAAGAAGGATGCAACGTGCGTTCGACTCATCCGGCCCATCTGAAATCATCATGTTCTTGATCGCCTGCATACTTGTACTGAAAGAATTCGGCCACAATGTGAGATCAAATTGGGTGACCACTGACGAACACCGGAGATAGCCGTCACTCCAACGAGCAGTCGCATTGGAGTTGACTATGCACCGTACTCCGAGTCTGCCGCTGAGCCGGATTGTAACATCTTTTAACAAAAAATGTAAGGGCAACAAGTAAGCCGTTGATAGATACAACGGCTTTCGTCATAAGTAATAGATAGACTCACGGGTCACCAGTCCACTCCCAACATCCCATGGAAAATGATTCAATCACTGTATTCGAAGAGTTGTGCTTGGCTGTGGTTGATCATCGTGGTGGTAAGTTACTACCTGTACGTCACCGTGATTGGGCTATCCGAGTTTAGATTTGTTCGAGCAGTTAGGTCGGGCAACCCCAAACTTAGATCGCGAATTTGGATGAGAAGCTTAAGACAGAAGAATAACTTGATGGGCCCATGAGCCTCAGCCTGACAACTAACTTAGAAGCAATCGGCATCTTCCTCGGTATCCAAGGGTATCCACCCCGGACCACGCGCTCTTTGTCGTTCCCGGTGATATCCGGCAGAATGCTGCATAGCAAGCACAGCTACAAGAGACGTTAATCCCAGACACCAACCCTTTTAGTTGACCCACCACCACCGTTACAGTGACGACCTCCCCGGAAATATTTCAAAGTCCAAGTGCTGCCGAGAAGTTCAGACGACGACAAAGTGGCTGAAATTAAAGATTTTGCTTAGAGTAAGCAAAGAGTTGGTGTTTCGGCTTTCTCCATCGCACGTGTGGCATCTCTTGCGCAACCACATCCGAGTCCTGACTCAGTAATTGCATGCAATGGTTCAATGGTACCTGCGCAGGTGCAACTTGATCATCGACGGCCCGTAGCATTAGCTGTTGCCGGATCCCTTGGATGTATTAGCTGCGACTCCTGCGCTTCTTCAAGAAGTAACAACCAAGGATGAAACAACGGAGTTGTATCTGCATACTGCACGGCGCCTGTTCGTCGATGACGCCTCGGCTTAGCCTCTGCGCAGATTCTGGTACTACCTGGGCACCATCCTCCAATTTACCTTGTACCCCTTCGGTGCTTGCGACCAAAATTTCACATTTAAGACCAGTACTCAACCTGCAGGGTACTGAACGTTGGTGTGTGTTTTTGATCTTCCCATTCATCTTATTTACGTTCACCCATCAGGATGATCGTGTTTTTGTTATGGTTGCGGTTGCCGAAGAGCTGGCAAGGTTCTCAATATGTAGTACCTGAGTTACATCTGTGGCAGTCACCCAATTAAACACCGTTCAGCGTTACCAGTCGGCGACCGCCTTGTCTTGGGTTGATGAGTGGTGGGTTTGAGCAGACCACATCCCATCCTTGGTGCCCAGCAGAAATCAACTTTCGTTGAGCTCTACTGCATCTGCTAATGTTGGAATCATGGCGGTATGAGCTCGTATGCATCGCCTCCAGCTGAATACGCTTTTGTTGTGCCTCCTACTAATAGCGCGCGACAGTAGCCTCGTGTCCTCTTACAGCTAAACGAGCACCCAATCATCCTTCAACTGCATTTCACCACCATACGAGGTTTCCATAGCATTACCTTTTGCACTCTTCGTCGATCCATAGCTTGATCGTTCCGCGACCCAAGCCATTTCACAACTTCCCTCGACTCCCATATATCCAAAATTTGATTGAAATCTTTGTACGTCGTCCCTCGAGACCCTGCCATCTGAAAGTCGTCGGTTTCACTGCTAATCATCTTATCAACCACCTTCGGCAGCCAGCCTTGCGCATGAACAATCTCTTACATCCTTTACTCCGCATCACCAACATCATGTATCCTTATGGAGCTGGCAGGAGGCGAGCTACGACCTTGGGATGCTCTGGAGATTTTTCTGCCCGTCAGTAATGGTCCTAGGTGCTTCCCCCAGGGTGAATACTTTTGCCAGGTGTCGGACGTGAAGGATGTGCTTCTGGCTCGAGGTCAGTGGCTGAGCCAAATGAGTGGGCACAAGTACTTGTGCGGAGGAATGCAGTTCGAAGACCTGCGTCTGTCACCTTGCTTCACAGTGAGTTGCGCGGTATGCTGTGGAACGCACCGTTGTGCTGGTGAAAGTCCGCAAGGGTTGTATCTGGTTCATGGTAGTGTTGTGATATTACCGACAGACTTTGTGAGAGAACCAGATATGATTGAAACAGAAATCGCATCTGGTTCACTCGCAGAGTCTTTCAAATTTTGGACGGATGGTGCAAGGGCCAAGTACTCATTAGACAGACAGGTGACCAGTCTACAAGTACTGCCTTTTTATAAAATTTTCTTACCACATTACGTAATGAAAGGCTCGGGAGGGCTCGGAGCGTCCGGATATTTCGGTAAGCTGTCAATTCATGTGAAACTTTCTATCCACCGCCTCGAGCTCCATATATACCATCCATGTCTTTGTTCACGAAGTCTCTCGATAACCTCCCGGTCAGGATCTTGCTTTGTTTGCCTCCGTAGGTGCTGATCCGATCCGTCACGATCTAATTATCTCGAATACATCCACGTCAAATCCGCTAGCTCTTCCATCCTTTCTCGCTGCAATGGGAACGACCTAGAGGCTCTCCCGAAGGAATCAAGATTACTCACATCAATCTGTTCGTCTAAAGAGAAGTCATTTCGGAGGAGACCCAGTCAGGAAAAGGTAGACCTGTTAAAACAGAAAATGGATGGCGAGGAACCGGGGTGGTGGGTTGATTTCGCAGATGGGGTTTGAATTATAGTAGTTGTAATGCCAACAGCATACATCTGTATTTACCTATGTGCCGCTTTCGAGTCGTCGTCTGCTTGTTTTCGACTCTATTTATTCTCTTTAGTTCCAGAGCAATGATGCTGGTGTAAACTCTCCCCGAACACGATTGGACCTCGATGAGCCTGATTCCAGATATTCGACACGTCATGACGTGAGTAAGGGCAGTGGTCTCGAGGTAATATTAATGCTAGACTGGAAAACAGGCTCCAACCAACCAACCTAACCGAGTATACTCAATGTATACTAAATGGTTGGGCCAAGCATGGGGACAGCAAGCTACAGGTCCTGAGTCCTCTACCACCACCCACCCTAGTCTGGGTAAGAACATGTAATGCATGTTATTATAATCAGGATGTCGCCCCCATGGTTCGGTATCGTACTTCGCCAACTCTGTGGGCAGGAACAGAACACTTCTCCCCAGGTATCCCGTCGACACGACACAGCTATGGTATCCGTATGCTGCTGGCCGTTATGCGCGGCTTACTCAGGGAGCCTCAGGATGGCGCTCTCGTAGTGGGACTCGAGAGGTTGGAAAGGCACTCCCCCGATTTGCCTCGATGGCAGTAACTAAGTAGCCCATGACGTTGGCCTGCAAGGTGCATGCTGCGGAAGAGTGATGGTGAGCGAGACACGGGTAAGCTTTCAATACTCTCAACTGTGCGTCTTCCTTTAAGTAGCGATGTCGAGTAGTCGAGATGGAAACAGCATGTCGCAACGCCTGCAAACATGATGAAGACATCAGTTTCAAAAATAGACAGGCTGGAAAGCCATAGCGCCAGTGGCAGGGATATGAGAGCATCGCCTACACAGCACTTAGTAACCTGTGAAGTAAACAGAGGATGATGCATGGGACACACCTCAAATTTCGACGAACATTTGCAGCCCCCACAGCTCCCACCGTCTCAGCTTACAGTCGGTCCCTCGCATTGGTGACTGGAGTGCATCTAAGGGAATTGATGTGAACGGCAGTCTGCCAGGCAACTTGAGACTGATCGCTAGCTTACAGGACTGCTGTAAAGATATCCTCAAGTAATGCCGACGTAAATACTCCATACGTGGTCCCGACGCCGTCCTGGGGGTCAGGATGGGATTTTTCTAGGCAGGTTTCTCGTGAGCATATCCTGCGCCTTTGATGACAAGAGCGACTCACCAAAAATTCATACTCTTGCATAATCCACGATCTGCTGTAGTAATCGAGACGCCGAGCGCTGAACATGTCTTCCCTGACCAGTAAAAAACAACAGACGCCAGCGGTCACACCCAACCAGATGATGCGAGGTCACGCCAGCTGGGTACAATATATTTGCACTAGCGGCCAGGACAACGCCTCATCACATGTCCGGATAACAGTCCAATTCGACGATGGGACCTGGAGAATGGAGCGACCACAGGAGGGACAGGGGGGATGAGTGAGGAGTGAACCACCATAGCATCAGCAAATATTGTCTCCAAAAAGCCTTCAACACTGTTGCAAGCGTTTGAAGTCACGATGGGAAAGTGAGGCTGTGAAGTCACTGGAGTGTCGAGACGGGGAAGGTCATTGCGAACTTATAGAAAGGCCTGACACACTGAAGTTGTACTACTACTGCTGGAGTGCAGATGATCAACGAACGAGTGGTGTGGAATGGTGTTGCCGCATTAGATTGATGATATGTTTGACTGTGTTAGGAATGGAAGCTGTTGGCAAACAGACAACTACAACCATGCATGAACTTGAAGAAGTCACACAGCAGGCTGGTGCATGGTGAGACACTTGTCCTCGGTGCCTGCATGTATGGGACTGGTAGTTTGGCGGATTTGCTGAAGCTGAAATGCACGCCTTATTTGTGCTATAACATCATAATGTGGGTCGTAGGAGAGCTCCTGGATATGCAATTCACAGTTGTCTACGACTTGAGGGTGCACGGAAGGTGACTCAAAGTACTTAGAGTATTAGACTGGTGAGCTCATCGAAGAGATGGTCACAAGTCTACATCATGATCCCAGTAGTGCGTTCAAACCCTAACATAATCATGTCAACATACTAACTGCATCTCTCGAATTCTATTGAACCTGTGGAGAATCTGGAGATTAAGTAGTACGCCAACATCACTATTTGAACTGTTGCTCGTTCTGTCTAGCTTCAATTGTAGTTACTGGTGGCCCATGTGGGCTAGCAGCATTGAATGCCGGCACTCACAGCAGCCTCGTGTCCTCCTGCAGGCTGACATGGCAGCAGTGCAGCCAGACGAGCGCTCACTCGTCCTTCAATCGCATTCACCACCACCCAGCCAGCTTTCCGTAGCAGAATATATTAAAACGTCCATCAATCCATCCCATCTCCATCACGCTATACGCTCTCGAGTAGCCGTTCACACTTTCACAACAGGGTGGACTCGGATATTGATCCTTTAATTCAAATCTTCGTGCCTCGCCCTCGAACCCGGTTAGGACTTCCCTGAATTCTTCCATTCCATCGCACAAAGCGTTTCACAACTGTCATTGAAATGAGTCACGATCAATGTCAGTATTTCAATCTCTTATCCCTCTCTCGCTCTCTGACCATATCGACAGCTTCTCGGTCGTTTGAAGGAACTTGGGAGAGACTGTCCCAGGTCGCTGTCAAGGGTGCTGAATACGACTCTCGTCAACGCCAGCCTCATCCGAAATGTTTGCAAGGGACCCGGGTGGATCTTCTCAGCCACATCCACATATTATTAGACAAGCGGGAGAAGAGTCAACTCATTTGGCTGCATGGCACGGCCGGCGTTGGAAAGTCCGCCGTCGCGTTCACTGTCGCTGACAGGATGAGAGATCTGAAAGTGAGAGAGGATACGAACGTCGAAAAGCGGCTCGCAGGAACATTCTTTTTCTCGCGCAAGCACACCGAACGCAGTACTACTGGATATTTCTTTGCGACACTTGTCTACCAGCTTGCTAGTAATTTTCCCAGCGTTCGTTCGGATGTGAAAAGAGCTATCCACGACAACCCCTCACTTCTAGACTCCAACAAGTCTCTCCGCGACCAGATGGAGGCGCTTCTTTCTCCAACCTCTCCGGAAGCTTCAATCCAGGCTGCGCGGGTGTCCGCCTTTGACGTTTGTGGTGGATGCCCTTGATGAATGCACATCTGAAGCCGAGCTTGCCGATCTCATCCTTCTCCTTGCACGAGCTCTTCGTGAACCTGATTTGCCGGTGACCCATATTTTGCTCACGAGTCGCTCATAATCGCATATCTGCAGAGTCATGCAGACAGGAGAGGTGCGCCCGTTGGTATGCGAGATACCAGTGAAAATTTCTGGGGAGGGCGTTGCTACAATAATCTCGTTGGACGGCGCAGATGTCGACAATGACATTTGTATTTTCCTGCAGCATTCCTTCGAAGAGCTACAAAGTCGCCATCCTGAATTCCCGCTGCCATCAAGGGATCAACTTGAGCGGCTGGCGAGCCGAGCAGGCAGACGTTTCATCGTGGCTTCCACGATGATGAAGTTTATCGACAACGAAGACAATGATCCCCATGATCGGTTGCAGCTGATGCTCGAGCTAACGTGTGAGCTGTTACCAGGAACGGAGGTTTACAAGTTATACGACTGCATCCTCTCTACATGCACCAACCCCGAGCGGGCATACATGCACTTGTCGGTCGTGGCTGCCCTTGCAGACCCTCTGCCGATGACACAAATCTCGGCACTTCTTGGCTCTGGCCAGGGGAGGGATGTGGAGACAGCACTGATGCAGCTACGGTCTATCATGGATGTCCCTATCGACAGTACTCTCCCTGTGAAAATTTATCACTCATCCGTTCGTGACTATGTTTCCGACGCCTCAAACTGCAGCCTCCCTCAAGTCCGCGACATGCCATCACCCCACTCCTTACTCGCACATTCCTCTCTCCGCTTGATGATGAAAGAGATTCCAGAAAGCACAGCCCTTCTTGATGCAGTCTCAGAATTGAAGAGGCAGAGCCAAGCTATGGAATCCGAGGACCCCCAGAGATTAAATGACTCATTAACATTCCTTGTTCGGCCGCTGGAGCCACTGTCAGTTCTTATAGGTCTCCTATGGCTTCGGGGAGATCGCAGTCCAGATTTACTATCCTGGTTAGAAACCCTAGATGGGCATGCATGGCTGCAGACCGAAGGAGGGAATGACTGGCTGCAGACCAGGAATGGGCAAGCCTGGTTGCGGACTAAAGGCGGGGATGAATGGCTGCACACCCGGTGTGGGAGAGGCTGGCTGCAGATCCAGCGCGTGCGAGACTGGCTGCAGGCCCAGGGGATCGACCTTTTGCAGGGACAGGGGCTGCACCGCTGCCTGACCAAGAGCAGACACGGCCCGCTGGAGACCGAGGACGGGACGGGCTCGCTGGAGATAAGGAGCAGGCGAAGCTCGTCGGAGACCCAGCCTGTGCGCGGGCCATCCCAGTTTGGAATCACGGGCGTGCGATCCATGCTGCAGCGCCTGGGAGGGCCTGCCTGGCTGCCAACCCCGGCAGGGCAAGAATGGCTGCGGACCACAGCAGGGCATGAGTGGCTGCAGACTGGGGAAGGGCGAGAGTGGCTAGGGACTGGGGAAGGGCGAGAGTGGCTGCGGACCGAGGGAGGGCCAGAGTGGCTGCTGACTTGGGGGGGGCCAGAGTGGTTGCGGACAAGGGGAGGGCGAGAGTGGCTGCGGACCAGGGGAGGACGAGAGTGGCTGCGGACCAGGGGAGGGCGAGAGTGGCTGCGGACCAGGGGAGGACGAGAGTGGCTGCGGACCAGGGGAGGGCGAGAGTGGCTGTGGACTCAGGCAGGGAAAGTGTGGCTGCGGACTCAGGGAGGGCGAGTGTGGCTGCAGACTGAGGAAAGGCAAAAGTGGCTGCAGACCGAGGGAGGGCGAGAGTGGCTGCAGACCCAGGCAGGGCAACAGTGGCTACCGACCCCAGACGGCCAAGATTGGCTACGGAACCAGGCAGGGCGAGAGTGGCTGCACACCCCAGGCAGCCAAGACTGGCTGCAGACCCAGGTGGGGCGAGAGTGGCTGCACACCCCGGGCGGCCAAGACTGGCTGCAGACCCAGGCAGGGCGAGAGTGGCTGCACACCCCGGGCGGCCAAGACTGGCTGCAGGCGCCTGGTGGCCAAGTGTGGCGGTCCACTCCTGCGGCATCTGTCTGGGTCACAATGCGAGATTTCTCAAGTACATTGGAAGCCATCAGCCAGCATATCATTGTTGCAGAATTGCCTTTACTGCCAGCCTTCCAAGTAGTCCAGCATTTAAAGAGTTTGCCGGATTTCTTGATGTTTCCGACATTCCTGGCCTTAAGGCACCAGGATCATTCCACCTCTGCGTTCCCACAAGTTCGCTGCCCACCAGAGAGGGAGATCATCTGTGCTATGGATGCCTTCATAACTTTTGCAAACGAAGCGCAGGGACGAAGTCGATCCACTTCCGATGCTCTCAAGTATGCCTGTCAAAACTGGGCCGTCCATCTCTCGCGTGCTCCTCATCCATGGGATGATGCACTCAGCCATATATTCCAGGCTTTCTGGAATCGTCATCTCCTCTCCTGGCTCGAAAGGCAGTGGTGTCTGAAGGGTCTGCAGTCTTGCCTTGTTGTTTTAGACGAAGGGCAGAAACTTGCAAATGTGCGCAATTCTATCACCAAATGGTCCACCAACTGATGTCGCTTTATATTAGGTTCGATAATATCTATTTATTGACATGCTCAGTCTTGAGCCGTTGATGTGTACCCCAGCGATCGCACTCGAATACGTCACCCCTACCCCGTCACGACACCTAGAACGTACAACCCCGAAGGCAAACGAGATCAGCAACAGCAGCAGTAAGTAACGCATTGTTATCCGGTACGAGGCCACTCTCTCCTCTTGCATTTGAGTCTGACACTGTGATTTAGTTCCCCGCTCGCTATTAAGATTTGTACCACTCTATGTAGCTCTATATCTTTGTTGACCAGTCGTCGCATACATATTCCTTTTCTCTTTTTGACGTGCGACACCATCAGCAGATGTGATTTGCCCATCTTCCACCCCCCAGACGACCCGTTTATCCTCACATTATTGGCACGTTGCTGTAATATATCATAATGAGTACTATGTCGCTAGTCCTGAGTGCATGGTGTTGAGCTAAAAACTGGAAGCTCTGCCGTTTGATTACAGTCGATAGCCATGGACAAATGAATCCAAAGCAGCGCCTGAGGCAATCTGAAATTTATCGGTCCCACTGCTAATCATCTTGCCACCCTTTTTTGACAACCGGCCCTGTGCACGGACAATATTTTGCATCCGTTGCTCTGCGCCACCGACATCATGCAGCTTTATCAATTTAGCGGGACGCGAGCTGCAACATTTTGATGCACTGGAGATTTTACTCTTCCCGTCAGTAATCGTCTTCGGCGCCTCACGTAGGGCAAATGCTTTGCCAGATGTTCGATGTGAAGGTGCCGGACGTGGAAGATATGATTCTCATTCGAGGGGTGGGTCACATATGCCCTGATGTGTGAACTGAATGCTCTGCGGGCGAGTTCAGCGTTCTGCAAAGAAGACGTCAGCGCACGCTCGACTTCCTCTGTGACTCGATGTTTCCTCTTTGCGCCGCAAAACCCACTGTTCAAAAGAAAGTCGCACTTCCATTGCACGTTCCTCGTACTCGGTGCCTTTGCCACCAAAGTCCTTCGCCAAAACGCCCTCGATTCTTGCGCCTTCAAGGGTGATGTTTATTTTATCGCTGTCGGGATTTTCTCCCGTCATATCCCCTCGCATCTTCCCTTTCACCCATTCGGATTCGCTGGGCGCGATGATGCTCCAAGCTTCGCTATCCTTTCCTGCTAGTGCTGTCCATCCCACTCTGTGCACGCATCCAGTCGCCCCACCTTTGGTGGGTAGGCCTAGGCTATGGGATGCCACGGATGTGCAAAGGAGGATGGAGGATATGGCAGCTGGTTGTTTGGATTTTGAAGAAGGGGTAGCTGAGAATCTGTGAAAAGAGGCGAGACAGATGGGTGTGGGTGGAGCACCATGAAGACGACATACTAAGGTGCCTGGAAGGAGCGGAGAATGCGCAGCAATTTTTTTTCTCTTCAGTAGACTTGTTCGCCTTGTCATTTTTGTCGTCACTCTTGTCTCTGTCAGACTCAGCACGTTCGGCCTTTTTCACCGTCCATCGATGAATTTCCTAGCAAGTGCCAATGGAAATCCACGAAATCTGTGCAGCTGAGAAATACGATAATTTTCGACCCCTTTTGTCCCTGCGTCTGTGCGAGCAAAAAGACGCATCTTGAGGGGAACAATCACATGTTTCTGGGAGAGTCGTGAAGGTGGGGTGAACTTCTCGGCAGATAGCTGAACAAAGGATTGTTCGTCTCCACTGATTGGGGCACGAGCTTCCTCCTCCCATCCAGACCCTGTATTATCTCTTTGACAGTCTGTTCGAAACATAAGTTCCATTAAACGGTGCCCTTCGTCCAGAACTAGCCATCTGCATTTCCCAAGATATGTATTTTGCAAATGATCTAGTAGGCGACCTGGTGTTGAGATAGGAATAGGAGTACCTTACTCAACAAGCCAGAAACTGACCATATAACGTGTTGAGCTCTCTGCATCCTCCTGTTCGCCTTCTTGGCGCAGCTCTCGTGCCAATAGTGCCTCTAGGATGTCAGAGATTTGCTTTCCAGTTCACGAGTAGGTGCGATGATAGTTGCGAGTATTCTTATCAAGCGGGCGATGTAGGAGTGTGCACTCAGGAGGAGAATATCTAGGAGGAACGACATGGTCTTTCCGATTGTATGAATGTGTTTATGTCCTCAGAAAAGGGGTTCGTGAAAATATAAAGGGCGGCACGTTGAATAGACATAGGTTCCGTGATGACTTTAGGTGAGCGACGAGGAGAGGGTGAAGACCCAAGTCTGCGAATGTGGCTGAGCCAGTTAATGGTGGGTTGCCTGGTTTAGATGCTTTTCGACAGCGGAGTGTAAGTGCTTGAACCTTAGGAATCTCTAGAGGGGATATTATCCGGATGGGAGGCTTGGATGGAGGGACTCGTCATGTCGCATCCGGGCTAGGCAGGGGTAACGTTCAACGTTGAATCGGTCAGTCCTTCGTTTCTCAGAGGACTCGTTCAATAATGTGAGCCATGTCGCATCGTTTAACGCTCACCAGAAAAGGAATGTCATTCCCACATTCGATCACATCGAGCAGCATCTGTTGCACAATGTTCGGTCGTGTTGCTGTCCACAGTGTCCAGTGTCTTCCGTTATACCCTGCCCCCTCCCACCCACCACCACTCCTGGCCATCACCTTCTGCACCCAATAGTCCGTCCTCTCTAGTCACACTCACTGCCAGTACTAACCACTCCATGCTACCTCTGTGTTTGTTCAACCGAGCGCGATTTTCTTAGACATCAGCAGCTACGTTGGCATCGATCATTAATTCGATCCGAAATTGAGTGGCAGGAAAAAGTTTTGGTGAGCCGCACATTCATGATGCATATGTCCTTTCTTTGATTTTCTACTAGCATGTTACATTACAATGCATCCAACTCTCTCGATGCGCATCTCTGGCTTGAACATGCGGTTTAGTCAGGTCTTGGCTCACTTGAACGCAAATCAACCCAGGGAGCACCTTTTGGCACAGGAACCTAAATCTCCTGCTCCCAGTGTTTCACCCGAGGGAAGTTTGCACGTTTGATATGGCAAGGACCCTGGTCCATCTGGTTTGCAAATGAGGGAGGCTGCGTTTGGCTACTTTAGCCGTTTTTCCTCGACGTACTTAACGAGATGCTGACGTGTTCTACGCAGCTTCCACCGGAATCCAGCGTCAACGCATATTTAGGTTCCATGGAACTTGCGACAGCACGTTGTCGGTCCAATATACCCCTCCCAGAAGGATTACTGCAGAGTTGTATCCACAGCACCCTCGAACACAACACTCCCCTCTGCAACCCCCGTCGAACGTATACCATTTCGACCCCGTACTCCCATACAGGGAACTATCCGCCGTTCCCGCTCGATGGCACGTTTCCTCCCACGGGCACTTCATCCGCTCAACCTGGGTTGCAATACCCAGCAGAGAGCAGCTTTTTAGTGTGCTCTGCTACGTCTGCTAATATTGGAATCACGGGCAGTTACTTCTGGTTGAACATGTGTTTACTGTGCCTCCTGCGAATAGCGCGGGGCATCGCGGGGAGCGGTTCAGCGCATACAACTAAGGTGATCGCCGAGTTGCCTAGACGTCGTCCTGCTTATACTATCCATACATTCCGGCATTTGCATGTACCATAATCTACTATTATCTTTGCTCGCTGTTGATATTCCATCGCTACAAACGTATAGAGCATGGTCACTGCTCGCACCGCCAGTATCCACCATACTGTCGCTCGCTCGTTAGCTACCCTCTTGCTCATTGTTATCTTGATGCTGCTCGCTGTCTTCTGCTATGTCTCCTCGTCGTCCGTCGTCGTGATCTTTATACCTCGCTTCATTTTCTTCTTCCTCCATCTTTCTATTTTTCGTGTCTCCATTTCTCTTCTTTTTTTTGCTCGTCCAACACCGTCTTTATCCCATTTAAAACTCCTTGAGCATGAACTTGCTGCCTCACCTGTGCAAAACAGCGCAAGAAGTGAGTTCAGCTGCAAGAACGCGAAGTCAGAAAAAGCCAACCATAACCTTATAATTGATTCGACTGCACAAATACTTGAAACTGTTGAAACTCTGTTCGACGAAGATCGATCATATAGTGAAAGACCGCCAATAACGATGAAAATCCTTTGGTCGAGTTCAACACATACAACATTCTAGTCTGAATTGAGATGGGGGGTCGTTGTAGAAACAACCATATTTCCGCACCGAAGTCAACAAGTTCCGCCCGATCGTCTCCAGATTGGCCACTCCGAAGTTTGGGTCGGTGAATAATTGAGCGTTATTTTGTATTCGTGGATCGTAGACTCTGGTAAACATCGGCACAGGTCCATCATGCTTAGTGTCCCGGCCAAATGCGCTCGCGTACCAGTACGAAAGACCAGCAAAGATCGAGATGGACTGGAGAGCAGGGAAGGAGAGCATACTAGACTTCAGCATGGTGATCCACGTTCGTCATCGGTCGTATTGGAGTCCCTTTTGATGTCACGTCGCAGGACAGATATACCATCTCATTAAGTGTCCAGCGGTGGAGAGAATTGGCCCTGGGAACGTTCGGAATGTCGGATCAAGTTGATGTGAAACGATCAGTCAGGAAATCAAGAAAAGTATGAAGATACCAAGGACAGATCTATCACGAAAATGCAAACCAGCCAAAGGCAAACAGTGGACTCGAGCATAAGCGTTTTTGGGATTGGTCAGTCGTTGTTGCTCCAGCGAACGAGCGAGGTCCATCAAAAGAAAGGAGATGCGAAAGTTTAATTAAATGGGCCGAATAAGCATCGAAAGCGAAACTAAACTTGAGAGGGGCGACGGAGGTCACTCTGCTCGAAGAGACCGCAAGAGCCTAGAGGCGATCGAATTCCCAAGAAACGTCGGATAAACGAGATCGGAAAAGTAGTGCCTCGAAAAGCGGAGATCGACTAGGAGATCGAGATGAACAAAGTTATAGGCTGTCATAAGTTAAGCGGGAGAATCCAGTCGATTCGAAGAGGTACCACCGAACCAAAGACGGATCGTAAAGGCCCACTGGAGAGTGACACCTCGTGAGAGCATGTCCAGGTAGTATCCAAGTCGCATGATGGTTTGATCGAACCAATGGTTTTGGGGCGTCCCATCGAAACAAAAGGTATGAAAACGAGTGAGGCAAGTGGAAGTA
Source organism: Suillus ampliporus (assembly GCA_016584345.1). Classification (NCBI taxonomy): domain Eukaryota; kingdom Fungi; phylum Basidiomycota; class Agaricomycetes; order Boletales; family Suillaceae; genus Suillus; species Suillus ampliporus. The sequence goes on from JABCPV010000313.1 coordinate 24,906, forward strand.
GAGAGAAGGTTGAGTCAAACGACAGCCTCATATACGTGAAATTGATCGAGGGAAACTGTGAGAATCCGAATTCCACATTGACAGTCGAAACAGATACCAGTCTGATGATGTAGAATGAGGTCATTTCCATCTTGACTGATAAGTGAGAGACATTCTACGAAGGATGACGTCAGCAAGGACGAGGGCGTCATGACGAAGTGGGCTGAACATTTCTTCGAGCTTGATATAGCTCAAGGCCTCTCTCAAGGCTCCAAAGTCTTCCGATACGTGGTGATAAGCTAAACTTGTACTTCGAGCAAGCTTCGAGCAAACAAGTCCGCCGACTCGGTTCAGCATCGCATATACCCTCGGCGAGAGTGTGGTTGTCATCTTCCTGTAAAGAGAGATGCTGAGTAGTCGAGACGGCGACAGTATGCCGCGACGCCTGCAAACATGATGAAGACATCGGATTCGAAAACAGACAGGCTGGAGGAAACCTGTAGAGAGGAGAGGAGATGCCGCACCATGTCGAATGTTTGGGCAGTTCCTGACATATAGAAAGCCATAGTGCCAGCGGCAGGATTCAGAGAGCATCGCCTACACAGAACTTAGTAACCTGTGAAGTGAACAGAGGATGAGAAATGGGACACACCTCAAAAGCGGCTTCGATGAACGTTTTCCCAGCTCCCACTGTCTCGGCTTACAGTCGGTCCCTTGCATCGGTGATTGGAGTGCGTCTGTAGGAGTTGATATGAACGGTGTTTCTTGTGGGTGTTCTGCCAGGAAACTTGAGGCTGATCGCTGGCTTGTCGGACTCCTGCAAAGACATCTTGTGAATTCTCGAATAATGCCGACGTACCTGCTCCATACATAGTCTCGACGCCATCCTGTGGGTCAAGATGTAATTTCTCTAGGAAGGTTTCTCGTGAGCATATCCTGCGCTTTTGATGACATGGGCGACTCACCAAAAGTTCATACTCTCGCATAATCCACGATCTGCTGTAGTCGAGACGCCGAGCGCGTCTAAAAAAACAACAAACGCCAGCGGTCACGCCCATCCAGACGATGTGAAATCATGCCAGCTGGGTGCAGTGTGTTATACACCTGCCCGGCAGGACAGCACGTCATCAAATGTTTAGACAGTTCACTCTGACTATGGGACCTGGAGAGCGCCGCATAAAATATTGGTAACGATTGGAGAGACGAGGAATGAGGAAGGAGTGAACACCATAGCATTAGAATTGTCTCCAAACGGAGACACTGTTGCAAGTGTTCGAACTCGCGATCGAACAGTGCTCGGAGGTTGTGGGATGGTGGGAGTGAAGCAATAGATTAATGCTGTTCGACGTAGTCCATGGCCTCACGATGATGTTTGGTTGTGTTAGGAATGGAGGCTGTTGGTAAACAGACAACTACTTGGATCGAAGTTGGTTTTACGGTAGGAGTTGAATGCTAGTATCTATAATTTGAGAATGGGTTTTTACACAGAAGGTGACTCGAATGGTATACTTGGATGGATGCTGACTGGTGAATGACCTCATAGAAGATCGTGAGACAACGTTTGAACTGTTGGCTGTTCTGTCTGGCTTCAATTGCAGTGCCCCATGTCATGTGAGTAGGGAAACGCACGGGTACGGGTAACACCGCGGTTCTATGCTGACGGGTTTGGAGGGTACGGGTACGGTGTAGGATAGTCGTACCCTTGAGCATACCGTGACCATTCACCGCGGGTTGGCGGTGTTTGGGCGGGTATGACTTAATAAATCAGGAACCTTGACAGCCACTGAACACCGTGCCATGATTCTCCATGTTGCCTTCCTCTGAGAGCTTGAGGATCACAACTGAGTGCTATACTGATAGCTGTCATGTCTTTCGTGCTCCTGTGATTCATTCTAGCAATTTATCGAGCTGACACTTTGCTGCAGAGAAGCTCGAGTCACTACCATAAAGCCAAGGCAAAAACTCGAGACCAGTAAGTCCACCGAGTCGTCTCTCCATGAAAATCAAGCTCACAAAGAAGGCATCTGATGCTTCGTCTACCCAGTCACACTCATCATATAAGTCTATCTCGTCGTCTATCTCCGAGAAGGCCAAGTCACTCAAAAAGGCTGTCACAAAGGGTGCTAAGGCTCTGGCCCGCCCCTTGAAGAAGGTCAAGCAGTCATTTGCGTCTCGGTCTGCTCGATCGAAACCCACAGACACCGTCGATCTCACACGATCAAGTACTGATTCACTGGCCAGTGATGACGACAAAGCAATGGCAGGTGCATTCGATCCTGATCCTGATCCTGCTGCAGATCTTGGTGTGTTTCTTTCCATTGATTTTTGCAAATATCTGATTAGACGATGATACAGAGGCTTTCAAAAAGACTTGGCGGTCGCCTATCTATAGCTTCTTTTCAGCCGATGTTGTGGTCCAATACTACAATGGCTGCTTGTGTCATTTCTTCCCGTGTGGTGCACGGAAGTGTAAGACAGCTTTAGGTGGTGTGCGCCGCTATCAGGATACAAAGGATAAGTCTTCAACGACTAATCTGAAGCACCATGCCATTGGATGCTTTAGCGAGGATGCCGTCAACAATGCCATGAAGGGTAAGGATACTGGCACTAATAGTGGCTCTGTCTATGCAGCATTTGCACGCCAAGGCCAACAGCCTGTCCATTACTCCCATCGGACACACAAACCCAGAAGTTCGGTAAATGATCTGAATCTGTGTACTTTTGCATGCTAACATTAGTTTCAGTGCTCGTCTTGTGAAATGGATCACCGAAAGTAACCGCCTGGTTAATATAATCAATGACCATGAACTCCAGTCGAAGCTGAGGAGGACAAGGAAAAGTAGTACTATTTATTTGATTGTTGTTAATACACTCTTCTTGGTAATGTACTCGCAGTGTTCAGAGACACCGCGGTGTTTTCCATAAACCGTGACATTGACGGGTCGGTGTGTACCCGTACCCGTGGAGGGTACGGTGTTGGCGGGTGCGGGTACGGTGTCAACTTTCCGACCCTCGGTGTTACCCGTGCGGTACCCTACATGTGAGCTGATTGAATGCCGGCACTCACAGCAACCTCGTGTCCTGCATGCACTGACGGCAGTGCAGCCAGACGAACGTCCACTCGCCTTCAACTGCATTACATCATCATCCAGCGACTGAAACGTCCATCCATTGCATCTCTATCACGCTATACACTCTCGTGTCTTCATTGACAATTTCACAACTTATCTCGCCTCTGATATCCGAGACCGTCCAAGTAACAGGATAGATATCGATCCTTTGATTCAAATCTTCGTATGTCGTCCCTCCAGATACCCATCGCCCAGATTATTATTGCTAACCGCAACCTCGAACCCAGCTAGTATTACTTCATCATTCCATTCCATCACACAATTTCTGTCACAGCCGTCAAGAATGAGCCAGGATCAATGTCAGTATTTCCGGCTCTTATCCCTCTCTCGCTCTCTGACAATAACAACAGTTTCTCGGTCACTTGAAGGAACTTGGGAGACTATCCCAGGTCGCTGTCAAGGGTGCTGAATATGACTCCTGGGAACGCCAGCCCCATCCGAAATGTTTGCAAGGGACCCGGGTGGATCTTCTCAACCACATCCACACGTTATTGGACAAGCGGGAGAAGAGTCAACTCATTTGGCTGCATGACACGGCGGGCGTCGGAAAGTCTGCTGTCGCGTTCACTGTCGCAGAAAAGATGAGAGATCTGAAAGTGAGAGAGGATACGAACGTCGAAAAGCGGCTCGCAGGAACTTTCTTTTTCTCGCGCAAGCACACAGAACGCTACACGACTGGATATTTCTTTGCTACGCTGGTCTACCAGCTTGCTAGCAATTTTCCCAGCGTTCGTTCAGATGTGAAAAGGGCTATCCATGATAATTCTCACTTATAGACTCGTTATTAGCTTGCGTACATGGAATTTCATAGTCTGGACAGGTGGCAGCATGCGCTTGCAAGTGAGACCTCGCAACTTGGTCAGTAGATCGCAAATGAATAGTCATGGACACGCATGCCAGATGTGGAAGGTGTCCTTGATGTGAGCATACAGTAGTTGCTTTTGAAATGCCTGCGTATATCCGGAGGTTCATTTAGGGTATTCGATCATCAGTTCGTCCACAAGTTGGTGTGGAGATTTTGCCTACATTTCGCTATGTATGTCACTCACGTGTTTAACAATAGGATTCGCTGACGATAGATTTGAGTGAAAGCGAGGAGCGTGGATTGGAGAGTGCTGTAATACCACTGTGATGAAGTCTTGACAGAAATGCACACATGTCCGAGTTGTCACAGGATTTGCGAACGTGGTCCTTGTGACATGGTGTTGTTAGAGGGATTTGGTCAAGAAGAAACCAGCTTACTGGCATATATATGCAGCAGCAGGTCTATGTGAGCATTGTCAAATTTCACAGGAGAAGTTGACGCATCAGATTGTTATTTGGCTGCTCTACGTACTCCATGAATTGAATCAGAGCATCAGGAAATCGACCCGAAATCGATATGACCAGACATAATTTGTAATCAAAACACATTATTACAGGTCTTGTTTTAGCCTTACATAATATTATCATGGTGTCACAGATATACGAAACAAGGTATGACTATGCCAGAGAAATATCACCGTGGTGTGCATCTTAGAAGAAGACAACAGTCTGATAACTGAGCCATCCATGCACTGTAATTGAATGGCTGCAGACCATCACATTTTCAGTAGACTTATAATGCATGGAGACATTTTGTAAATAATGGGATATATCTTATCTCAATTGTATAGAACCCGCAAAAACTGCAATTGTGACCGTCTGCTTACACTGGCCTGTCTGGCCATCCCCAACATGGCCAGCATCTACAAATCTTGACAAGCATGGGCTACTCCAGACTAAGTTTGCCAATACACCAACAGTGGTTACTGATTACAGAGCAGCACCATGTTGGTGTCGCATGCAAGCCAAGCGGGACATATCAAAATCTCACTCAACGGTATTTGATTGTAACTCTAGATTATAGAGCTGCAAATTATAGCCTAATAAGGGGCAAGCAGCAGCACTTTAATGGACATTAGGATTGCTCGATTTCATGTTTTTTCATGAGGATTCGAGGATTGTATATCTGATTCTTTATACGGTACGCAAAACATCTATCATATGTAAGGACCACGTGTTTGATCCCGTGGTAAAAATATATATACTAAATATGATGGTCGCTCATTGCTTTGTAAGCCATGTATCGTGCTCAGTCCTTTTTGTAGCTATTAAAAATTGAACGTCAACATGTAGTATGCAAGAGAGAGGGTTTACGCACCCATGTCCATTGCATGTGTGACCGTGGAGGTCCCACCTGAGCCCACCAGTTGTGATGCACGAGGGCGCAGACCAGATCCGTCTGGGAGCCGTGCAATGACGAGGCCAGAACCAGCTTTCCCGCTGAATATGAATCCAGCCTTGAGCACTTGGAATACAGTGAGACCTGTGTGTGTTAGTCAGTGAGAAGTACTGGGGTGCTGGAAGTATCCACAGTAAAAAAGGTACTTTGCGAGATATTTGTCAATCAAAAAACTTAAATGAGATCGAATGACTCATGTATTTCCAACCCATGGTGTCGAGTGCCCACAGATTGATGAACACATTCAAAGCATTGCTAAGATACGCAACAAAGTTCTGTGCGGGACATCAGATGGTGTTCAGAGACGAAATACGAAAGATCCAACATAGATATTAGAGACAACTGATAATGGACGAGGAGAATGGACAGACATGAGTTGGATAACTGAGTTCACTGATGAGCAAGGGGGCGGCATTGATGGAGAAAGCTATGCCTATGCCAACTACAAAAGAGGGATAAGCATCTGAATCATTCTGTGAATGGGAGTCTTACTGAGCACATGAGCGCCAATGAATACATGCACGGTGGTAGAGAAGGCTTGCATGAAGACACCAGCTAGCACTATGAATGCCCCAATAAACATAGTTGCTCATTGTCCTAGCAAGTCAGACACATAAGGTGAAAATGGAATCCCCTAAAGCCAAAGTGAGCTAAGTGTAATTTCACCGCACTGCTGCAGCTTACGCTGAGGGTGCCAATGCCTTGGGCAGAATTTATGAGACCTAAAAACCGTGAATAGAAGGTTACAGCAATGTCAGGACTACCCACCTAAGGTTTTACCCTGCGGATCCTTGCCATCCGGGCAAAATTTGCAGTCCTAAGATAATTGGGGGGAAGGAAACGAGAAGGTGATTGATTCATGGGGTGGATGAATGTCACCTCTTGCACACTGGAGAACAGCTGTGGGTATTGAGTTGAGTGCAGAACTCAGGATGATAAAGCATTCAACAAATGATGCTGTTGATGTCATTGGAAGGAATACACGCACCAAGAAAGCTCTCGAGGATCTTTGCTGCCTTCTCAGCTTCCCCTGGCAGCATGAATCCTTGCACGAAATCTCTAGAGCCACTCACCACGCATGAGGAGCTCTCTTTGGCTCGTTCCTCCTCGACATGAAGCATTTGCATTTGTGACATGTCAGCATTTGCTGACATGTATCGTGGCCGTATGCTGGTCATCGTGGGGTGCTGAGAAGGAGTGAGTGTGAGTGTAGTTGATTTCTGGGGTGGAATGGGTGGGAGCGCTTTGGTAGCTGTGAGGTTGGTCGCTGTAGATGTCGGAGAATTTAAAAGTGTACTGGGGAGGGGGAGGGTCCAACCAAGCAAGTACTCACTTGCTGCACGCATTCTTCATGCCTCTTTCCACCCTCTTTCTTCTTCTCTGTCCTGCTCGCCCTCCCCACTTCAACTCCCATCTACTCGTTCCTCCTCGACATGAAGCGTTTGCATTTGCGACATGTCAGCATTTGCTGACATGTATCGTGGCCGTATGCTGGTCATCGCGGGGTGCTGAGAAGGAGTGAGTGTGAGTGTAGTCAATTTCTGGGGTGGAGTGGGTGGGAGCACTTTGGTAGCTGCGAGGTTGGCTGCTGTAGATGTTGGAGGATTAAAAAGTGTACTGGGGAGGGGGAGGGTCCAACCAAGCAAGTACTCACTTGCTGCATGCGCTCTTCCTGTCTCTTTCCACCCTCTTTCTTCTTCTCTGTTCTGCTTGCCCTCTCCATTTCAACTCCTTTCTCTCCTTGACTCTTTCGTTGGTCCTCGCACCTCTGAATGTCGTCTGCGTGTGTTCGAGACATGTCAACACTTGTTGACGTGTCATGGGCCTGTGCACTAGGAATTGAATGGTGGTGAGGTCGATTGGGAGGGTTCTTGAGGCTTGCTGCTAGCGCTGGCTAAGTGCATGGGTGATGGTGGTGGCATCTTGGAAATGTGTGTGTGGGCCGTCCCAGTCCTTGCGAAATGTAGACTGAAGAGTGGGCGTGTCGTGTTTGTGTCGTGATTCTGGATTTAGTAAGCAGTCCTGCTGTAGTACATCTTGACTTAGAATCAGTAGTTCAGATATTACCTTCCATGGGGCAACAAGAGGAGGTAAGTCAATCAGTTTAGCGAGCTATAGATATCTAACAACAGTCTCATCAGTTGTACTGGATTATGGAAGAGTAAGTATTGTGCGATTTATGTATATACTGATCTGTGTCTGATCTGCATCTGATCTGCGTGCAGAAATAAATGGTTGCCAAAGGCAAAGAAGAACGAACGCAAGGGGCCCAAGAGGCCGGCGGGTGAAAGGCACAACTTCAAGTTGAAGGGACGGTGGAGATGCCTGAAAATATTTTTAAGGTGCGATGATAATGAGATCACAACAACTTGAATGTACTCACTCCTATTTGCAGAGTCGTGAGGCCAAAACCGGGGAGCGGAGGACGGTAGAGGAAACCTGAAAGGGTGAGGGAAGGCGTGTTTGGGTTTGAGGAGCCATTGTGAGTCGGGAGGCATAATGCACAGGGAGACTGGGTGTTGGGACATAGAATATCTTACTCGTTTCAGCTTTCAACTGGCCGTCGCAAATTCAATTGTCCACTTGATATGAAAATTCCCCAATCTGGAATTTTTGCTAGAACAGTGAACGAACGCAGTCCAGTGTCCATCTCGATGCGGAACAAGAAAACCTCGGTAGGTGGCGTCGCAGAATCACATCAACGAACTGTTGACCCATCGCCCTTTGACACTAGAAAACAAATTTTCAGCATGGCTGCTTGAGAAGACAAGCTCTGCGTACGAATGGCATCAGAGGCGTAGGTTCAATATTTGGGGCCACCCAAGCTTCCCTCAGAGGTTCGAAACCCCTGGCTTGTACGAACGGGCCATAGGGGGTGTTGACACTCAGGAAGTTTAAGGAGTTTGAGGGTGCATGGCTAGACCATGCATTTAATAAGACATAGGTGATATGACAAGTGGGTGTACGACAAACCATTATTCCGGGGTCACGCTGTGCGATGCGAGGGTAGCATTGGAAGGCAGTCTGGAGTTCGTAGCTACGTGCCGCTATATTAATTAGATTTAGAGCCACTAGAGAAATGTAAGCCTGAGCTTACCCCTGACGATGTAGATGGTCCCCCGCATGCTTGATATGGTATATCCTGGTATTGGACCGTTTGCAATGGATCCACGAGGAAATAGGAGCAAAACAGAACTTTGGTAACCACTGTCAATGGCACATGTTAAAGATATTCAGGCTCAAGGGAAGAGCACTTGCTTGTGAAGAATTGAAAGCAGAGAGCGTGGGTAGCATGTGGTAAGAGATGGGGTAAACCTATTTCAGGAGCAAGGCAGAGCAGGCGTCGGTAGCACGTGGGTGAACGCTGCTCAAGGTCAGACATCATAGGATTGTGTTATGGAAGGATACAAAAACAACTTGTCAAGAGCACGAAGGCATAAACAGTATTGGGAATGGAAGTAATAAAAAACGATGGTAGGAGCAGAAAAGATTACGCATATCAAGTTCATGTCACAAGTAGGGAAATACAAATTACAACAGTATACCGTGTGGACATTAGTCCCACCTTCAAGGGGGGGAGGGGTACAATTCTGGACAAGAGATCGTCAAGAGAGCGCAGAGGCGCCTGGAAGATCTAGATGGGGTCGAAAAAATCATCAAACACCAATCATCGGAAGCAGTTTGTCAGGGTGACATGATTCATATGTCTCATTGAATCCCATTAGACCGAGCAACGTGCCTACACCTATCTTAGTGTGAGATAAAACTGAAGCAAAAGCTGCAAGCCTCACCATCATCACGTACGGGACTCAGCAGTGCATGCTATGGCTTCAGAAAAAAGTTCCACTTTGGCCTGTGACGATGTTTCTTCAACGTCCAGAGTCTGAAAATCAGATTTGAGAATATCTAGTGATTTCTCCTTCTTTGATGTAAAGGTATTGTTGATGCTGATGCCTAGGGGCTTGTTGTCCACATAGTCTGCATAGGATGTACTGATGTAGGCGCGATATGTGACGCCACAACCCAGGACTTCATCAAGCAAGGGAGGGAAATAAATTGACCATTGGGCTGCACAGCATCAGGATACTGAGTCTCTTGTAATACGAATAGCACCTACCCTTGAGAGGCGTTCATGTTCATAAAGCTGAAGAGTTTCTAGAATGGGAAATCTGCTCAGAACTCCGATGACGTAGAAAGCCATTTCTGGCATTTGGCATGCACAGTAGTTGAAGGCCAAATGCAATCAAAATTGACCGGGCTGGGCGCTTGGCATGCTTCTATATAGACAGGTTTCCTTGGGAGTGGTGCCGTAGCTAGGAAGAAATTCAGAGTGAACAGTATTTCTTGATCAACATAACTTACGTGGGTAATATTTGGTGTCTAGCTCTTCACACAAGTTTGCGATAGCTTTACTGAACAAAGTAACTTCCATCTGAGCGCGATACATCCTCTCCTCCATGTAACATCGCCCTCCTCGCAGTAGGAATGAAATGGAAGTGAGTTCTCCTTGCTGTAGCTGTTTCTCCATCACGACCACATTGAGGTTTACTTGTAGGACAGTTATAAGGTCAAGGGGTCGACCCATCCAAACAGTATGGAAACTGTGATGAAGAGGGAGTCTGGAAGCTGGAGATGAGTGAGTGAGAGAGACCAATATGAAAAAATATTCAAGTCCACTGACAATTTCACGTCCCTGTTTCTGGAGCCAAGCTTTCAGGGTTCTCGGTTGCTCGATCTCAAGAAAGTCTGTTGTCGAAGGAGTGTTGGCTGTAGGAAGCAACACTGAACTACTATTTAACATGTGAAGTGGGGTGATAATGAGAGGCTCAAGGGAGGTTCATACAATATGAGGGTTTACATACAAGAAGGTTTGGCAGTGGCTATGCGATAGCGGTGAACAAGCGGTCTATGGCCTTGGTAGCAGTGGCTGTGTGATACTAGCGGTCTATGAAATACTGCAAGCATGTTAGGCCGAGTGATTAAATGAATCAAATGACCTCACCAGACCATAGAATGTCACACACTTGTGAACAATTCCAGAACAATTCCATGGACACAATCCCTTGTTTGGAAGTTCGAAGATCACTACCTGGCGTTTCAGATGATTTGATCTAGACGTGTGTGGTGCTGTGCTATGGAATCTTATTCTCAAGCAATCACAAGAAAATTCACAACAAAACAGGCCCTGCAGGCTGTATATTTTAAAAAGAGACGCGTGGACAGCTTATGGAAGGAATTTTTTGGAGAGGCTTATCTACGCAAAATTCTACAGACATCATCTTCACTGTGCAAGGCATTCCTATTAGTAATAATACAGAAATGAACTAGACGTAAACTCACAGAATGTTACACAAAGCCGTCATGCGGGCCACGAATACTGGGTATCCTGGGTCGTCATGCTGTACGAGTAGGAGAATAGCAGCTGTAAAAGCTCTGCATAGATTTGACTGGGTGGCGGATATACCGATAGGTTGATGGTTGATGATTCCCCCTCACCTGACATTGCCTTCAGAAGCTCTGCCAACCATTGGAGGATGGCACTATAGCACTAAAAATAGGATTGTTCAAATGAATGAAAGTCCATAGAATAGAAGGAACTTACAGAAGCCCCTACAAATGCTAACATGCTGGGGGTGGGTGTGGGGCGTCCCTGAAAATAGCCGGTGCAAAATCAACCATGGTCGTTGGGATAAAGGCCAATATGCTGGCCCAGAAAACCACATGATAAATGAGCGATTTTGTGATCTCCCTGTCGAGGAACCAGACGAAGCCGTTGTCCTGCATGGTAAATAGTAAGACTCTGATAGCCAAAGCTAACTCGGAAAACTGACTGCAATTGGCAAACGACTTGAATCGGAAGCAGTAAGCGTTGCATCAGGGCAAGAGCCCATTCACCCTTCATGACCCGGGGGGCCTGGTCTAAGAGAGAAAAGCCCAAAGGCGCTGGACTCAAAATCCCAAGTTTCGCTAGTCGTTTGATGTCCGATAAAAATGATGACAACCATTTACCAGTCTATTCTAGGTGAGATAAGTACATAGAAATGATGGAGAAAATACCATCGTCAACATCTCTTCTGTCACTACGGTCTGATCCTTGACCGATACGACTGGAAAAGAGTCAGTATGTGCAGAAGGTATTAGATCAATGAGTTACTAACTGTGATCAAGGTTCGCGGCATATTTGGACTTACAAGGCTTCGACTGAACAGATCAGAGCAGAAACGAGCTTTCTGTGCAGCACAACCTAATTGGGTGAGTAAGAAGGGATTCCCAGACTCCCCACAGCAAACAGCGACTCTCATGAGAGTCCGCATGCGAACCAGAACTTCTTTCCATCGGATACTTAATCTGAATATTTTTGCAAGGTATTATTTGTGTCAGCACGGGTACTTGTGTCGGCATGGGTGGTTGTGTTGGGTCAATCATCATCGCAACTGTGTGTGATGGAGGGAAGCCTGTAGGAATCTGGCACAAGTGAAGAGGGCATGGAAGACTCTGGTGCAACTGAAGATTCGTGATACTCCAACAGCCCGAAGAACTCTGCGAGGGCATCAGAGTCAAACTGGGGGAGAGGCTCAGGGTAGTGTCCAAATGGGAACATCGCAGCAATGATAATGGTGCGGCAGTTATAGTTGATCAAAGGCTATGATGGTTGTCAAGTGAGATAGCTTTAAGATTGCAAGGAGAGCTTACCCATGCATACATGTGATGAAGGTCGCCATCGTCGCTCGGTCTTAACCACACGGCCTGTAAGTCCAACTGCATGCACTCGACGTCGGGCTCGATCTACAGGACTGATTAGTGGGAAGGTGAGGTGCAGTCCAGAGCCAACTAAATACCTTTGCGAAGATAGGAACCTCAAAGCTTGATTCGCATATGGAATTGTGCGCAGTACATGGAACCAGATATGCTATAACTTTGATATGCGACTTGAGCTATAGAAGAAAGTAGGTTTTATTGACTCATTTTACCAGAGGGCGGTAAAACACGCCGGCACGTGACCGCCTGCCCGAATGCGGCGATGAACCCAGAGCCACCGGCGCATCGTTTGCAAACGACGCGTCCAGTCTTCATCACGTCTACATCTCTCGTCACCCACTCTTTGTCTTTTCCTCGTTTCTTATCCGTTGAAGGCGAGCGCATTCCGCACCAACGCAAGATGTCACAGACCGCTTCTGCCAGCATCGTGAAGTCTCGCGCCTGTGCTTGCTTCAATGACCTTCGTCCGTGCAGCCTCCCGACCTCTGCGTCGCGCAGGAAACACAGTGGTAGCTAGGAATTTTTGACTTACTCTGCATGCTACTGTATATGTAGACTGTTTTACTATGCACTGTCAATATTAATGAGCCCGCTTGAGCCAAATTTGTGGAGATATGTTGCGAAAAATGTTCGAGCGTGCCTGCCGACCTTGTACGCGTGAAACCAGTGCTAGTGCTCTCAGCCACCCGTAAAATGTCAAGATTTTATGGTAAAATAAAGTGCGCGCCGACTTTACCACAACTTTCCCCTTCTTTCTTGTAAAATCTGCCGCGCAGTGCGACAAAATTGATTTTCTCCCTCCCTTCACCGGGAAATTCACTCCAAAGTTACCCTTACATTCAAACTTCTATATCCGTTATAACTCTGACAGCTCATAGACTCGGAGGAGTGTATGGCCAACGTTTCAGATGCACCAACATGCCTCTTGCGCTCAGGCCCAGGGGTGCTGCCTAACAAGGTAGTACTGTGGGCGTGACGGTTCGTCACGCTTGTTTGCTTGTCATCTCCCCAAACGCACATTAATGATCTTATGGATGCTGATTAGTCTGTTTATCTATCTCCACTGCATATCTCGAGCTCGGTGCATCTTCATTAAGGTGTTCACCTGACCACTAGTGAACGGTGCCAGCAGCTAATTTCAGGGCGCGTTTATATTCGTGTATTCACAGTTATCTCAGTCACAGTCAAGAAGGCTGGCTTGACTATGAAGACCCTCGAGAACATTCTTGTGCTTGCGGACAGCAATATCGAAAAGGGCGGGAAGGCGGGTCAGAGGCACTTACATCTTGGACTGGTCTGAAGATCCTTGCTTGCACCAGAGAGGAGCTATTTCCACCAAGTGCGCTGAGATAGACACAGAAATACCCCATCTCTGGGGGTATCAAAGTCTGTTCTGGAGAATGTAATTTTCTGTCATCAGGAGGATTCGTATTGGCCCCTTGCCGAGCCTTCTGCACTTAAGAAGAAATTTGACGATATCTTCGAGGCCACGCGGTGAGCTTTTCTGTTACTGAATGGAATGTTCCAACTAAAATATGTACTAGTTATACTAAAGCGCTTGACTCTATCAAATCGCTGCATAAAGATCGTGTTGCAGACCTTAAAGCGGACAAAGAACGTTTAGAATCTCTTGCTAAAGAGAAGGCGCATGCCGACAAACTCCGTGGCCGTATCAGCGATCTGAATGCGACCGTTACCAGGAAGCAATTACAGTACGAAGAGACCAAGAAGCAGTATGAGGAACTCGTCAAGAACAATGCCCACTTCTACGAGTCCGCCACCAAATTCCACGAGTTATACGTCAAGGTTGAAAATCTGCAACAAAGAAGGAACATTATCGACAGGAGCTTTCGGATGCGAGGGAGAGCGTGCGGAAGTCGGAGGTAACTTTCCAGGTTCTGCATTGCATACAGGTCGCTGAAACTGAAGAACATGTAGGCACTGATGAGGAACTTCAGGACTGGAATAACAGCGAGAAGATTGCACGTGGAGCTTATTAATGAACACGGAGAACTTGCCGCAGAGGCCAAGGTACCCATTTGACTTGCTTGTGCGTTGATTTTGTAACACGGTCGTTAGGCGCATGACCGTCGCATTTCCGAACACGAGGAACTTTTCGTGACATCAGCGACAAGAACAACATCAAGGGCTACAACCACTCTCCTCTCGAATGCAAGAAAGTGGTCGAGTTTGTCTCCCGGCTCGGGGATCTCCAACGTCGACAGAGGTCTGAACATGAGAAGCTGCAGGTGCGCTACCCTGGTGAACTTGACGACCTTCAAGCCACTAACAATCACACAGACAGGAAGGAACAGCAAGAATGATGAACACAGCCGCAAGTTGCGGCTGCTGCACACCGAGCTGGAAAGCCTTCGGATGAAGCGAGGAAATGCACGCGAACAGATCGTATGTTGACGTCCTATTCCTATTTGATTTTCACAAGTGCCCTCACACTCTTCCTCCTCACAGAAAGAGCGCCAAGCCGCTATTACCAAAGCTGAATCATCAGTCGAGACGATGCAGGGTCTCGCATCTGAGCTCCGCACTCTTGCTGGTGATATCGAGGAGAAGAAATTGCGTCTCGAGAAGGTCAAGGCGGATATCCAATCTGGAAGCCGATGAATGCCTGAGTGCGAAGGCCACCAAAGCACGGAGTATGGAAGATCAACGCAACACCCTGAACTTGGAACTTCGCAGCCTGAGCATGCAGGCGGAGTCAAGGGCTCGCTTGGACCTCAAGCAGGCAGAGATGTGGAGTAAGACATCAGATACCAAGAATGTGAGTTCCTTGTTCAAAGTCTTTTGCCTTCTGACGATTTTTCACAGCCTTGAGTTGTGCAACGTCAAATTTCGGAAGTTTAGTAGGCAGAGATGCAAGAGCAGAAACGATGGAGCGTGATATTGACCGTCTCTCGAGGTAATTCTGCATTCGACGATCAAGACCTGATTAACAATAAATTGCTGTAGGGAGAAAGATGAAGAGCTCGCCGACGCAGAGGCGGAGGCTGCCGCCGCTAATAAAGAGCTCCAGCAAGCAGAGACAACCTTATCGCACGCAAAATCCGAGATGAAGAGCAAGCGTGACGAAATGAAAAGTAAGCACTCGTGCGTAGTGAAGGGACGTCCTGTACTAATCAGGCCATAGAACTGGAGAAGAAGCTCAAGGACGATATTGATGGAGGAATTCCTTTCGAGCAGGCCCTCTCATCTGCGCAGAGGGAGCTCAACCTCCGCAAGACGTATGCGTTCTCGCGTCTTCCTTTGATGCTTTGTTTGAACTAACCTTGATTCTCTAGTTAGGGATGCCGTCTCACCGCAAGTCGGCAAGGTCGTACAAGGTGTGTTTTGTACCCATACCCACTGACACTCGCTGATGATTTGATGATGGTGGTCGCAGATCTTCTCAAGCTCTCCGATGAGACGGACCTCGATATCCTCAATCACAGTATGGAAGCTATGGTCGACCGCTTCCAAAACGAGCTTCTTCCTGTGGCCTCTCAACTCACGCACGTCTGGTGAGTCTTATCCCTTAGTCACGATGATATGCTGATGACATGTGCATAGTGCGAATCATACTTGCGCCTTGCGAGAGAAGGCCTGGCGCAGCAGAACGAATTGGCTCCAGAAAACCTCGATGTGGACTCCCTCGTTTCGGACGGCGAAGACGATAAAGTGTGTATGGCGCTATGGGCGTCGCTAAGACTATTGGGACTGTACGTACATTCTCGCCAGAATGTTCATATCCACGCATCTAAAAGGCTTTGTAGGTTGTTTCGTGCATTGACTCCTCGCCCGAGATTCTTTCGCAAGTGCAGGAGGTGATTATACCCATCATCCGGTTCACTCTTGAGAACAAGTTGATGGGTGGTCTGCTCTGTTCTTCTCGTGATGAGTAATACTGACGTCATAAGTGTGTAGATTTGTTCGATAATATGTACGACCTCGTGGACGCTCTTACCTTCCGTCTTCACGCAATATCACCGAACATGTGGCCAGTGTTCGAGTTGACTTATGATCTGTTCAAGAGTGATGCTGTTGATTTCCTTGATGGTGCGTGTCACTGCTTCCTATGCAGTTTTGTGCTTGTGTCGCTCATCGAAACGGTCATTTGTAGAAATGCTCCCTCCCTGGACAACTTCATGTCGTATGGTACTGATGTTGAAGGCACGCCCTGACTACAGGCAGAAGGTGCTGGACATGTACCGCACGGCTCTGACGAGCCCACAGCTGGGGGATAACGACAAGATTAATGGGTGCAAGCTAGCAGAGTCGATGCTTCTTAACATGCACGGCCACGTTGACGATGTAAGTCTTCACATCATAATTCTTACCTGCGATTCCTTCTCATCCTGTTGTGCAGCAATGCAAGACA
>JABCPV010000314.1:0-41222 GCA_016584345.1 Suillus ampliporus
CACACTGTGACCAGCCAGCGAAGCATGATTATGAAAGCAGAATTTTCTGTAATCCAAATTCTAACTTGCGTAAATAAGAGTCGCCGAACAGACTCTTAGTAAATCACGTGGCAATCCACATGTACATCATTTTGAGTGAAATGTCAAATGGCCGTAATAGAATATCACTAAGTCCACATTCGTACGAGAGACCGGCGGGTCTCCAGAATTCGTCGAGTACTTACTTACTACTTCACGGGTGATGGCATCGGGTTGCGGGCTGTGAAATACTGTTCATGTTGTGACAGCAGACTAGAGGAAGTTCTGGTGATTAGAGGCGAGCGGACACGACGAGGAACTGTAATAAAAGATCTCAGTCTATTAGACTCGGTGGTAATACAGGGATGTACCTGTAATGCAAGCTATTATCGTGTACTCACATCTCAGTCTATTGGGGTGAGATGTTCGTCAGAAAACTATCCGTCTTTTATACTACGAGTACGCTAATTATCATTTACCAGTTTGTACAGCAAAATGAAGATTCTGACATATCACCATGGTCCGTGTTACAAATCGTCTTGGTTATCCAGCAACTGATAATAGCCGTGATACCCTCGCACCTTAACCATCACCTAAGTTCAACAGAAGTGACTAGGTAACTAGTCTATTGCATGCAGATGGAGCGCCACGGTACTGCACTCAAGCCCACCGTAAACACAGAAACCCTGTATGTATGTCTGCCCACGTTTTTGATCTTTGTCACGTAGGCAGCAGATTGAGAATGGATTATAGGGACACAAAGCACAAGCGTAGTCAACGTCTGACAAACGTCTTTGATTTAATTATTCAGCGGAAAGTGCGATTGCAGTCGATGCTGCAAGATACTTAGGGGCAATAGGTGAAACAGCCGATGGAACTCAACTGGTAGTAAAAACCATACATTTCTGTAGTTGGCATCCATCTCATGGCATATCGTGAATATGTCAAAACCGTCGTCAGGAGTAAATTGTAATCAAGGAGGGGAAAGCAGGTCGACGGTATCCTTCAAGCGGACCATATCGGATTCAGAGACAACAACGCGATGCTCATCTACCCAATCCAAGATCTTCTCAAAGTTTCTGCATTGATGAGGAACGTTGAAGTTGGGAAAAGGATCTTCGGATCCTTCCACCCAATCGTATGTGATCATTGACACGTCACCACGACACATAATAATCTGCCTGAGCATTTCGATGCAGTGGTCTGAGGTACAGCATAAGCAGGACTTGAGGCGGGAAGGAAATAGTATACCTACCGAGATGAGTGCGGAACGCTTCGGGGGACTCGTGGATGGCATAATCAGAGGATCTGTAATGGTCACCCCAGCTGACTCTGCGAAGCATGTTCTATAAGGGAGTGAGCGAAGACAGACCAGCTTCCCTGCATTAAAACTGACTATGCAATGGAGCATGTGAATGCCTTCAATCGTTGCCATATAACCTCCGCCATATTCATCTGGATATATAGCCATGGCAGGAGAAGGTTTCTCCCCTGTTCTGAGCAGTTGCTCGAGTGTCATACGAACTGAGCGCGCTGGTATTGCCCATTAATAATGGCATATGACGTGAGTGAAGCATGATACGACCATCAACAGCTATGTCATCCCAAACGGCATCGAGTTCTGGGGATGGACTGCCACGATATATAGAAGTAGCACCAAGACTTCCGTTGAACCTTGCAATGCCAATGGATTCAATAGCCTCATTTGCTGGAGCTGTAACGAGTAAGTAAGGTCCTGTGCATTGATTTTATTTATCCACCTACAGTACAGAATTATGTCATCTATCGAAGGCGCCCGTGCCCATAGCGTGAAGAACAGTATCGTCATGAACATCAGCACACCATGGCTTAGCGATGGCCATAGGTGAAGGAAGCGGGATTTTGATGGAGGTCTGGTTTCTGTACCACCATCAAGGAGTTTCGCATCGTCATCGTCTACCCCATCGACAGGAGAATACTGAGAATAATATTCCTTACGCATAACTCGCGAAGGAAAAGTTGGATCTAAGTAGCGTGTGTCGAGTGTGAATCAGACGGTCAGGATGTAGCGCTTGCATAAAATAACGCTTGCCTTTTTTCATGCTGAGATGTGGCAAGGCTTGAGTTGGCACAGGAGGTCCTAGTAGCTGCCAGTATCTTATCTGGATTGTTACAACAAGAGAGGAAAGCTCCTACCATTTATGTATATCGAATCACCCAGACGCTTGCTCAGCGCAGCTCTCGGACGCCACGTTTCACAAGGTCAAATATGTCGATCTCTTTTTCAATTAATTACATACCATGGACCCTGGCTGCTCCATATAACTACCAAAAGGTTGATTTTCTGTGTATTTGCTGGCGTATGATACCGTCGTTCTGCTTCTCTTTGAGCCCTGGATTGGACAGCGAGGAAATGCTACCGTCCCGGCAAATTCCCACTTGTAGGTCTTGTGTAGGAGTCAGATAGATACTTGTTATGGACCTGTAGAACCAACACTTTAATTTGAATGTTGCCTTTCCAAAGTCCACGGCTTCGAAGTATATATATGATACCAGCTGTCAGCAGAACCAAGACAGATTCCGAGCTCTTTGCTGCTGGCTAGCGTCCACAAGTGGTCCATTTGATTTGTGCAGTGCCAGAGTGACGTATCATCATGGTTTCTTTCAGGATGGAAATTAGGTGCTAGTCACCGATAGCCTATTAACGCTTATGATGATGAAGTTCAAGATGCGGCATTTGCGCACAAGCGTGCCAGCATGAATTGCCCATTACATAAATAAGTCGCACAAGGCCCGTGACGTGCGTGGCACAGCGGGATAACGCAATATCACGAGACCGGGGTTGCATTTTCGTGGATAGAGGTGGACAACTCTGGCAGAAGAGGGTAGAGCGAGACGGAGAATGTGATACAAAAAGGATGGTGACAGGATTGCAAGAGTCCAAGATGGGGAAGCGTGATTTGTTTGATGATGATACAAGAGGAATTGGCGGGACTGAAACTAGGTTTGGGCGCTTCAGCTGCACAGCCTATCCTGTATATAGGGTATGAAGTGAACACAAGGATAACGCATGTAAAACGTACCAAGAAAAGAACCCGAACTTGCAGTAGACTCAACTCTGACTTGACCGAAACGCTGCTTGTCCCTGGAGTCCTTCTGAGAACCATCTTCTCGTGAGTGGTGATCATGTACTTTGATGGACGAAGTTTAAAGCTGACGCCGCACCGCACTCGGTAGTATGTCTTCGGTCACCGCTAGGGCAGGGGAGAGCATCAGCGATAGCGCCTCGCCTGGTATTTAAAGGACACACCGAAAATGTCCTTGGCGTCATATACCTATCCGACGGACAGCGGATCATGACTTGTTCAATGGATGGCTCGTTGCGAATATGGAACTTGGAGAGCAGGAAACAGATAAGGGAGGACTGGCAGGACGGAGTGAGTGAAGTGTGGACCATAACGTTGTCTCTGGATGTAAAGAAAGTGGTTGGTGGGAGTCATGACGGTGCAGTGAGGTTGTGGGACATTGACACATGTAAGGTCGTCGCTAAATGGACGGGGCACACACAGGGTGTGTATTCTCGACTCCTCGGCGAATCGTGAACGGATCAGACGATGGAACTGCAAGGCAATGGGATGCTATGGAGATTCTCGGAGAGACCATCCTCGCACCACTCGAGACTGGGCACGGACGCGTGTTGGGCCTTTGGCAGTCGTGTACTCGCCAGACACGACCATGTTTGCGACTAGTGGAGATGACATGTCGGTCAAAATCTGGGATGCGAAGACAAACGAACTTGTCGCGGCTCTCGAAGGACACACAAAATCATAGTGTTTTGCCTGGCTTGGACCTAGCTATAGGATGGAAAAAACCTGATCTCCGGGTCAATCGATTGAATTCATCGATTGTCGATATATAAGTATTTTCGAGTCAGTGACATAGCCCTTTCCGAGTCTCAATCTATTCAGCTGCTATTACTAGCGACACAACCTCAGATGGTGAGTATCCATTTTAGCGAACCGCGAGCTGGTACGATCGCGCCAGGATCACCCGACCTCGGGGCTTTCACAACAGTCTTTAGAGCCCTCAACCACCTCCAGCCATTCGTTCCTAGAGGAGGTACTAGTACTCACCTCCACTCAAGACTCGATGCGCCCAACTCAACACACCCCGATCTCCTCTCTTCACTCCCGATAGACTCAGAAATAATAGAAGGCTCTACGGTATAGAACCAAATCATGCTAGCGTCTTATCTAAGATCTTCAGCCTCCTCGGCGCTCGCACACACCCACGACGTTGACCAGGATGACCGCCTTCCGAATCCTGACAGACGAGTGGGTACAACGTATATGGGTGTTGCAAATGGGACTCGCCGTGTTGATATGGTTCGTGAACTCCGTCCATTCATCTGACTAGTACTGACATTTGCATTTCAGCCTGGGATGGTGACCATCTCTGTCCGTGTAGGAGGGACGGAAGCCTTGGGTTGAGTGCGCAGCTTGGTCACAACGTGTCTCGAGCCTTGTCGTAAGATTCTTCACTGCTCTGAAATGCTTGAAGAACCGATTGCGCTGCGAACGAGAGGACTGATCTATTTTTGTGTAGCTAGATTAACCTTTGCCTCGATAGCGTAAGCGATAGCAATAGCGTTTCACCAACTTGTCCCTTACCGTTGTCCGATTCGTGTGACGCTCCGCGTTAATGGACGGACGTACATGCTATACTAGTTGGCATGAAACTCGAAAGCATCCCTCAATGCCTGAAATTCAGTTGAACGACGCTCCCTGGAGGTGGATATCAAGAGTCTGACAGTGGGTCTTTACCACTTCCCCGCTCCTATGGCCTGAGCGCAGAGCCACTCATCCCCACATCTACCAGGCAACCAGAAAATTACCTTACAAGGCAAAAAAAACCAAAAGTGTTGAGAGGCAATCTAGGCCTCTCCAAATTCTTTTGCCTTCCTCGCTAACCGAGTGGCTTGTCCCTTATGCTCAGACCATTGCTTCGCGCTTTTTTCCTTTAAAGGCAGAAAAGTGTGACGCAGAAAAGCAATCGTACTTGATGTCCATAGTACCACAGGTACTTTAAAAGAAGTGCGCAACATGTGTGGATTTTCCACAACACACGCGCTATTCATCCATTCTAGGGATTTAATCCCATCACTGCCCAGATCTTCCACAAACGCTTCTTTTTCTTGAACACTATCACAACATGCCTGCTGCAAACCGTGTTCAGGTACGCTTCGAGCCTACCTTGCATCGCAGGTCTTGTACTTATCATACCTTCTTCACAGACCCCTGTTGACTGCCCTGTCTGCCACAAGACTATCGGCCGCAAGGGAGATCTTCCTAGACACATGCGCACACACGATGGAAACAAGGAGGCTCTGTACGTTCTCGTCCCTTTTATATCAGATGATCTTTAACCTGTTTATTATCTTCATCAGTATGCACGCATGTCCATTCCCTGACTGCGACTACAAAACCCTACAGAAGTCCAACATGCAGACGCACTTCAGGACTCACACCCGCGAGCGCTCTAAGACGTGCCCTCACCCCGGGTGCACGTTCGCCACCACCGACCCGGGCAGCTTGACGCGTCACCGCAAGCAACTACACGGCTACGAGCCCAAGGCGCGTCACAACCTCGGTGGTAGAGCTGCTCGCCAGTCCGCCGCCGCCCCTTACCCCTCTATCACGTCAGAGGTAGAGATTCCTGCATCGCTGAATCTCAACTTTGATCTAACATTTCCCAAACTCTCAGGCCTCATCCCCTGCCATGCACTCTCACCCGCTGAGAGCAGCAACTCCGGACTCTCGAGCGACTTCACCGATTTCTTCTGGGAGCATTTATTCCCCGATCTCTCTCTCGAAAGCTTCTCCACCATTTATAGTCAGCCCTCTCAGCTCCCCGTCTCAATCTCCACGTCCAACCACTTCCAGCCCGCGACAGTCCCGGTCGATCTCTCCACTCTCCACACGCCGCAGTACGACACGCAGCTGTTCTCCGATGTCAACTTTCAGTTCCACCCCGTCTCCGATGGAAACTTTCAGTGCCAGCCCGTCTCAGGAAATTATGTGAACTATTCCCAACCAGAAATACCCGTGCTCGAAGAGTTTTTGCAGAAATATGGCTCGGGGTACTTTGAAGACGGATACCAATACAATGCGACGTCATCCACGGACCAGCCCGCATTTACGAGCGGATACCCCGTCTATTAAATCATCACTTTTCGTCATTCATTTCATTGTTCATAGTATTATCATTGGCATCTGCATTATCATTTGCATCTGCATTACATCTTCACTGGGATTTTCATTATCGTTCATTTATATCACCATTTGCATCTTCATTAGCATTTGGATCCTTGTAAATTGCATGTGTACTTATTATACTTATGAATCTCATGACTATGAACTTGAACGTGAGTGATTTCGTTCCTTCAGCCACACTTGGGCGGTGGCACCGTCGTTAAATGTGCGTATGATATTCTGTGCGAGGCTGGTTTAATCAATGAACATTGCGCGGATTTCAGGCAAGTTGCAATAAGAATGTGATGTACATTGTGCTGAAGTCTTTAGTCTTTAGATGAGCAAATGACAAAGATATGCAGTCGAGACAAAGGTCGTCAGTATACTTGTGCGGTGGCACTTTGACTACTAAGGACCACGACTTTGGCACTTGAGCCTGAGATGTACGACGTTCCCTTGAGCCACACCTACAGCACCTTCCACTAAGCACGTATTGCGTTCTACTAATTACGATTCTCCATGGCTACCCTGACGCGCCGTCATAACATATTCATCGACATCATGTGCACCAAGTCATTGGGCGTAGCCGAAACACAACAAGTTGCAATCCACGGCCCGTCAGAGGCTCACCCCAACCGGATCCCCTGCTCAAATGTGATTTTTCAACTGCTTGTCCACCTGAATGATCACGGCAGTCCCGACCTTCTGCCCCACCTAGTGGTCGACCTTCTAGACAAAGTTCATTTCAGACGGTATGGACACCTCTATCAACATGTCCCGGGCACTGGTGGCGACCCAGAGCGCCTGATTCATCTTTGTCCTGGCGCGGTGCTGAATGTGTTCCAGGTCAGTAAGTGCAAAAAAATGCCCATATCATGCTAAATACTGTATTGAAGGTTTCGGATGAGACTGCGGACACATCCCTGGAGAGCTCTTGGGGTATACTTCCTCACCCTCAGCTCCCTCTACAGGAACTGGATACCTTCAAGTTGGATGAGACCAATGAGAGGTCCCCGTGCCTGCTCCCCCCAACACAAACCGGTACCTCTGCTCAAATCAGTGGGA
Source organism: Suillus ampliporus (assembly GCA_016584345.1). Classification (NCBI taxonomy): domain Eukaryota; kingdom Fungi; phylum Basidiomycota; class Agaricomycetes; order Boletales; family Suillaceae; genus Suillus; species Suillus ampliporus. The sequence continues at coordinate 7,314 of JABCPV010000314.1, forward strand.
CATCTCATACCCTGCGCCCTCCATCGATGTCTGGGACCTCGAACGCCAGTGAGAGACAGGCTCTATTGCATACTGAGCTCTCGCGAGCCAGCAGCTCTCCCTTCAAGGAAGACGGGGAGATACCCGGCAGCAGTATGAATGATAAGATCAATAATTGGCTCACACCTGCTCTTGTCGAAGACTGGGACAAGTACAGAAAAGGTTTCAGTAGTAAGAGGAGCCCTCACACACACCTCGATCTCTTCCACATCATGGACCGTTCAGTGATCCAGCTGCTGATACACGTTAGTGCACCTCTGCAGCTCCTACCCACTACTGATCATTTTTATAACTTGGAATACAGCCACGTAGTACCACAAAGAACGATTGGGATAAATTAATGACAGCGCGGAGTCGACAGGGGGAGCCACATTTATCTCGGGGGGTTGTTGACAAGGCTTTTGATTTGATGACATGCCCACAATTCCCAGCCTTCCGTCAGAAGTACCCACCACTGCTGCCAGGCACGCTCAGGCTGAGCGGAAATCATGCGCTTGATGAGAAGTGTACACGAGGTTATGCGACTGGCGTAGGTATGTGGATCTTATATTATTGAAACCCCCTGGGCCACTAAGCATTTCACCCAGAAAAGCTTATTGAAATCATGAAAACGATTCAACCTGAGGACCATTAGCGGCAGGGGCGCCCAGACTCTTCCTTTCCTCGACAACTTGTAAATTACATAGACATTGTGTACTTATTATAACTATCGAACTTGAACGCGAGTGATCACGTGAGACTAAAATCAGTGATCTCAGTCATTGTGACAGTTTTGACTTGGACGACCACTTGAGACTGAGATGCACGCTGCCAGCACGTTTCCTTGAGCCACCACTACAGCTCCTTCCACTTATTTCAATCATCCTTATATTTTCATTCTTCTCTTTCTCTTTCTTTCTCTCATCATCGTTTGACGATATACTTTCGAGTCAACGACATACTGCATCTCAATCTGTACCAATTCCCATTAATCACTTTATTTCATGTCCACAATCCACTCCAGCTCAGAAACGACAGCCAATTCTCCAACGCCGATCAGTCCTTTCTCAACCTATTCAGCTGCTAGCGACGCAACCTCAGATGGTGAGTATCCCGGTATATTCCATTTTAGTGAACCGCGATCTGACACCATCGCGTCAGAATCACCCGACCTCGGGGCTTTCACCACAGTCTTTAGAGCCCTCAACCACCTCCAGCCATTGATTCCTAGAGGGGGTGCTCACCTCCACTCAGAACTCGATACGCCTAACTCTACCGACCCCGGTCCCCTCTCGTCACTCCCGACAGACTCGGAAATCATCGAAGGCTCTACGGTATGGAACCAGAGCATGCTAGCGTCTTATCTCGCATCCTCGCACTCCTCACACACGCACACGACGTTGACCAGCGTGACAGCAAGCCCGCGCCTTCCAAACCCGGACAATACCGCAGACGATTCCGGAGAGGAGACGGAAGGCGAGGTCGAACCACACACATTCACAACGCCTAGTCGATCGCATTCTCACCACTCGGACGCAGATCTGAGTCATGATCATTCCTTCTCGGATGGGGATATTGACGTGGGTGACCAACCGAGTCTTGGGGATCTCGGTGGCGCGTTTTCTTTTCTTGCGGCGGAGCGTGCTAGGTTTGTTGCCCGGGATCGTGGTACGGGCAAAGATAGCTCTACGAGTGATGGTGCGTGGAGGACTGAGGCGGAGCCCCGTCGTACGAGGAAGCGGAGGAGGAAGAAGGCGAAAGTTATTCATGTCATTCAGCGAGAACGAGAGAATGTGGAGCAGGAGAGTACGAGTCACACCACTGGGACTAGCACCGTACTGGACACATCTGGGACAGCCGAAGTTATTGCCATTTCCTCCAACCCAGAACCCGAACCCGAAACAGAAGAATCATCATCTTCTGGCGATAACGCTGTTTCTACAATTCCTTCGACGCCTGCACACAAGCCAGCACTAGATAAGCTGCGGCATAGTCGTTCTACCCCATCATTGCATTTGTCGCAGATACCAGCAAATCCTCAAATCCTTAAGTTACGTTGTCTGGCGCATAAGTTACGACTCAAGTTCCCGGAGGACTACGACCGCATTACGGCGTTGCTCACGCAGGATTTTAGCGGTGGCGATTCTGATTTCTCAGACCCTAGGGGTCCTGCCCCGCGACCTAGAGACTCTTTGATTCATGTTTTTGTCGATCAGTGAGGTTTTCTGTCATTGGATTCTCATCGTTGTGCTGACGCATCATTTCAGCTCAAATATCCTCATCGGTTCTTTAACCTACGCTCGCCGTCACACCTCGCACTCGAATCGGAAACGACGACTTTCCCATGCAGCCCTTGCCCTCCTCCTCGAACGCGGACGCCCCATCACACGGCGTTGTCTAGTCACTTCCTCCCCATTGTATCAACCTATGGACACAGCCGAACAGCTCGGGTACGAAGTCCGCGTTTTTGCTCGCGTGCCAGATAGCGGAGCCGGACAAGACCGTCGTCCACCAAGTTCCAACGCCAACGCCGAGTCCTGGCGTAAAGGACACACCCGCGGGTCATCAGACTCTGACAAAGGCGGAAGTGCTGGCTTAACTGCGTCCGGCAGCGGGAACATCCGTAACGGACGCGTCCGCTACCGAGAACAAGGTGTCGACGAGCTATTGCAGCTAAAACTGCATCAAGCGATCGCAGACGCAGACGTACCGCGTCCGGGTGCGACGATAGTGCTAGCCACTGGTGATGGGAACGTCGGGCAGTTCAGCGATGAGGGGTTCCTTGGTCCTGTGCGAACTGCGTTGAAGAAGGGGTGGCGGGTGGAGCTGTATGCATGGGAAGAAGGTTTGAGCCGTGCGTGGAGGAGGGAGTTTGGGGAGGGTACACCGTGGAAGGATAGGTTTCGGATTGTCAAGATGGAGGATTTTGGGGAGGATTTATTGGAGGTTGAATAGGGGGTGTGGGGATGGATGTTTTTTTATTGTTACGCTGGGTTGTGTGATGGGCTATTTTGCGTGGGTGGTTGGGCTTTATGCTGACCTGGGCATACATCGAGCTTGTTTTTTTATCTTGGTCTGTACCAGCATCATAAATTTGTATCTCAAGCTGTTACTTAGGTGTTACTAGTCATGTAGAACGTGAGATATATTATCGTGTATCTAGCTAGTGTCCACCATGCATATTGCAATGTTTTGCTCTTCTTCAGTTCTATTGCGCAACAGAACGTAATGCACGCATGTCCAACATTCTGCTCGACCATTGCACGGTATCTCTTCTTCCTGGATTGCCAATACTTCACATTAAGTCATATAGTGGCGAGGTCAAAGTGTTCAATGAATTCGGAAGGACTGAAGTGAGTTCTATGCGTACATATGTTCCAGGTCGGTAGCCTTCGACAAGGGCATGGGTCCCCTCGAAATCAGCGAGAGCAGGTCGGACTTTCCTAATTTCTAGATCGGCGAAACCATTGCCTCTTTCATAGTCTGATAGTCCCTCATCCTCCCACTCCCTCAACGCACCCGGGCCAGGAGATATCATCTCTTTCGTTATCACCAAGCCATCTTCGTTTGCCTCATCAGAGTTGCCCACCCAAACAAAGTCGTCATCTATTTCGTCTGATTGGACCCCAGTTGTGCCAACGCCATGAAAACTCTGTTCCAGACTGAGTGAACTGGAATAAACCATTGCCCCACCTCCGGAGTCTTTCCCCTCGCTCGAAAAACGAATCGTGCGTGCTGCATGACTGTTCACATCTCCATTCGAAGGGTCCAGGCAAGGCTGCTTGTCCTCTTCATCACTCCTTTTATCGCCGTGCTCATCTATTGAGAAGGTTTCCTCTCCCTCCTCAAACTCGCTGTCGCCTTCTGAAGGATCCTCATCATCGGAGTTGCTGCTTTCTCCATCATGATGTCGGGCATCGATAGTCAGGGGGTTCGACGAAGAACCAAAAAGACGGTTTTTGCTCCAGGCAACCATGTATTCAAGCGTCTCGTCAACGTCTTGTACGATGACCATTCGCCCACCCTCGCCCAGGGGAACTACTTACCAACTGTCAACAAGATGTAATAATCCAGAATTCTGCTCACCATCGGTGGCTCCTTTTGTAAAGTGACCAGGGACGTTGATCCACGCAGCGTCTTGGTCGTACATAGTACTACAACCATCACTCACGGGTGCATGCACAAGGGATTTCTTCTTTTCGCTCAACTTTCTCCGTTTCTCAGAACCCAGGTCTAGCAAGGGACAAGGAATGTCGAGCTCTGTCACAGTTTTGATATACATGTCGCCTACACCAGGAATACGCATCTTGGCGCTTTCCCGCAAATTCGTTCCTCGCAAGTAACCATATAGTGTTACAGTACGATCGCACCGGCCTTTTGATATTCTTATGTCGTCGTGCGGTGTCGAATCTTCCATTCTGTCCGCGAGGAGATATAGGTGACTGTTCCTGAATATCAGAGAGCAGAACTTCATGCCGCCGATGAAATGGGGAAGATTGAGGAATTCAAAGGTTTCCTGCATGCGTGCCACAGATGAAGATACATAGGATGTCAGTAAAAATAAGCGCACCATTTCAAAGCCGTAAGAGCCGTCGATCATCAAGAGAACGAGGTCTGCAACCTTACCAATCTCGATCATAGAATTGAAGTCGTTATTACATTCGATAAATGTGAGTCTCCTCTCCTTGCCAGCTACTACAGTGATTGGACCCTTAGCCTCAGACAATGTCTGCTCCGAATATCTCCTGACGAGACTTTGAAGCAGAGTAGTCTTGCCTACGCCTCGAGGGCCGACGATTGCGACAATGACGGGCGGAGGTTCGTCATCAGGTGTTTGGTTTACAAAAGGAAGATGAAGACGAGCTTCATCACGCTCGACATTTTGCTGGGCCTGACGATCGAAACCATTCGCACGTTGGAACATCAGATGCTACTGTTGAATGGAGGTGTTCTATAACGTAAAATCCTAAAGACAGCAAGGACTGCGAGCAACCGTGGGAAACAGCGAGCTACATGATTTTATACGTGCAAGAGCTAGAAGATGATCGATGAGATTATTATTTTTTTTTTTTTATTCCAGTTTTTTGTCTGCTTAGGGCAGCGCCCGATGTAGACAGTGATCGATGAGATATGTTATTAGTGGTACTCAATATAAGATTTAAAACTCGGGTAAAGTACGGCTAAAGTACGGCTAAACCTTCCAACACCGGCTGAAGGCATCGGCTTGATGACTACGATTGAAAGTCAGGCCGACATGGCACGGCGGACTTTCAATCCATGCCTGCTGCCCACCAACGTGTTCGCCGTTCTGCATGGCTCAGAGCCAATGCTCGAGGAGCGAGCTCAACGATGGACCTTCAAGAATCCCCCTCCGAAGGACCCCCACCAGAAGCATCTGGACCCAAGATGTCAATACAATGGCAGAACGAATTAGGGCTTACCAATGTCCTGGTCAACTACCTCACCACCCACCCATCCGACTGTAGAATCCTGTTCTATTCTGAGGGGAAGAAGAAGACGGCCGTCGATGTCAACCCCTCTGACAGGGACAAGAATGATGTCCATGACAGCATCGCGCACCTCATTTTTGCCACTCACATCAAGTATGGCCCCGCCTACTTTGCCAACAAGAAGAGATGCCGCGATTTGGTCTCCAATTGCATCACAACGTAAGTGTTCTCATTTTTTTTTATTCATGCATACGCTAACAAAATACATCAAGCCTTAGATCTAAGTACAAAAAGCACAAGAACAAATTCACCACCACTGGCGCTGGCATCATGCTGCTCGATGGGCCATCTGCCCAAAATCTTCTAGGTGAGTGCGCCTTCCCTTATTTTTAATTCACAACTGATTTATTTTTATAGAAGTGGTATGTGCGGACCTTCCATGGTACCAGGATCTCAATGCAATCTGGCACGGAAATCCCGCCATGGTGGCAAAGACGCACTCGTCTAAGCCGGGCGTTGACCACGCCGCAGCTTTCTATTCCCTTGTGCAACCGCATGGCAGGGCTGGCCCCTCCAGCGCACATCTGCCTCCCAGCCCATATCCAGCCCCCAGCGTGCATCCGCCCCCAAACGCATATCCAGCCCCCAGCGCACATCTGCCCCCCAGCCCATACCCAGCCCCCGGGGCACATCTGCCCCCTAGCCCATACCCAGCCCCAGCCCCCAGCCCATACCCAGCCCCCAGCGCACATATGCCCCCCAACCCATACCCAGCCCCCAGCGCGCATCCACTCCCCAACCCCTACCCCCCCCGAAACTCATATCCGCCCCCCAACCCAGCCCCCAGCACAGATCTGCCCCCCAACCCATACCCCCCCAAAAACGCGTATCCGCCCTTGCACCTTCCCGGGCTTGACAACACCACTGACGTGGACATTACCGACGATTTCGGACCTGATGGTTTGGGGCCCGCCAATGATAGCGCTGGCCCCTTTTTCGCCCCCGTTGACGGTGATGACATGATGGAGAGTGATATGGGCCACAAGAGCCCTTCCCGGGCTGCGGGGAAGAAATGCCAGCTGCCTTCTTCCCCATCCCCTCCTCCCCACCCGCCACACCCATTCGAAATGCCCCCGAGGTTGCCCGCATCATTTTACAACAGTCGGGCAGCCTTTGGGGCGCAGAGGCCGGTTGCTCGTGTGGCTTGATGCAAGGCATCGACCAACATGTCGCGCAGCATGTCGATGTCTTCGTCGTCGACTCGTATCACCACCTCCTCGTCTGACTACAATATGTCCCCTACCCCGCAAACGTCGCAGCAAACGAGCGCCGGCTCCAAAAAGAAGAAGGCGAAGTCCGACGTCGCTCAACAGATCGACCACGTTCAGGACGAGATCAGGAGCCTGCATTCGGACGCAAGGTCACGCCATGACCAGAAGCAAGAGCGGTTCCTTGTGAAGCTCGACGCGAAGACCGAGCACCATCGTGACACGAGGAAGTATGAGTATCTGCGTAGCACACGAGAGCATGAGGCCTCGTTGGCCACCACCAACCATCAGCGTGAGCAGGAGAAGCAAGATGCTGAGATTTGTCTTCGCGAGACTGATATTCGAGTGCACGAAGCTCATTGGCTGGTGCTTGAGAAGGAGGCCGAAAACCTCCGCCTCAAAATGAAGTACCACCAGATGACACAGGGTGGAGAAGCTGTATGAGTTTGTTGTTGTTGTCGTCTCGTTTTCTTCATTTGTTCTTGCTACCATATGTTTCTTTTGTTGTTGTTTTTGTGTTCTCATTGTTGCATGTATGTTTTTCTCCTACACTATCTGATTCAAGTTGATGTTACATAGGTACATATGTGTTGTACATTTAGTATTAGTACATGTCAAGTAGTACATGTCAATGTGATCCTTATCCTGCTCTACGTTGTGCATTAGATTGAGGACTGTCAAAGAGCTCATCCATTAGCCTTGCACGAGTAGCCTGACCTGGAGTGCCATCATACGTCCTGTCACCAACTACTTCATCACCATCTGGAGCCTCATACTGTTGAGCAATGAAATCTTTGCCCTCTACACGAGCCCACTTTAGAGAACTCTTGTATGTTCCATCCTGTTTGAGACGGTCGGTTTCAAAGCGGATGATCATGTTGTGCAGGATGATACAACACTTAATCCACTGCACAGCAAACTCGACGTCTTTCTCGGTCTGAATTCTGAACCGTAGCTCTCGAAGGGACTGGAACCGTCCCTTCAAAACAGCAAATGTGTGTTCAACACGAACACAAATCTAAATAAATGTAAATCAATTGAAAACCACCAAAAAAAAAACATACCTTAGAGAGGTGATAATTGAATGTCTTCTGGTTCTTCGTCAGCCGTCCATTGCGAGGCTTCTTGAAAGGGGCAATACACCATGGTTCCAATGAATAAGCACTGTCCGCCCAAACCCAATGACCATCAGGCAGAAGATCAGCGTGCTCGTTATAGAGGCGAGTGGATCGAAAAGCGAAGGCGTCATGGATGCTCCTGGGATGACTAAGAGAATAATCAACAATCAGGAGGTTGTGGGGCAAGATGACTGCCTAGAATTAAATTAATTTTTGCACATGAAGATGACAAAAAAATGTTACCTGACAGCCAAGGGAATACTTCGACTTCCGATCATAAAATGTCTCACCATAATAACCCGGTTTTGTGAACAGATCTATGGTTGAGCCGTCAATGGCTAGAAAACCACCTCTCCACTCTGGACAAGTACGTGACTCGGCAAATTTCCGAGCCAGGTCACTATCCTCAGAGTCACCTGCTGGGAAGCAGATAAACTGATCATGGGCATCGAGCACCGCGAACCATCACACTGATTAGTGCAATTGACCACTGACCCGACACTCACGCCTGCCCATTGAGCGACATCCTCGAGAGAAATGGCATTGCCATAGTGGCCTGCGCGATTAAGAAAAATGGCAAGCTGGATGGAGATGGGGAGCTGAGGATTGTTGGACTGGTTCTGGAAGATAGGGTGATTAGAGATATGATCGAGGATATCATCAAAGATCTCCTGGGTTGACACGAAGTTTCTGCCGAAACAAGTGAGGGCGATGTTCCTCGTGGTGAACCAGCATGTGAAGTTGAGATGCTCGTGGAGGAGGCTCATCGGGCTTGTGGAGTACACGTGCCCTCTTGACCTCATCACGAAGAGCAGCAATGGTGTCCTGGAGCCTGTCGTAAGGTGCAGCAATGTCATTGGATTCGTCACTGGAAGAATCTGCAATACCCGTCACAGGGGAGAGGGGGGGGGATGGGGAGCTAAATGACAGACTCAAAGTATCATCATCGCCTGAAGCAGAAAGCGAGTTCGAGTCTGAGTCGGTATCAGACTCAAAGTCTGACCAGTTGTCCAGAAGATCCTGATACTGCAACTTAGCCACAGAAAGTGTGGCCTGATTGACAATATTCAGGAGGTTTTTACGTGTGGATGTATGAGGCATAGTTATGGTAGGGGGCTACGGTGCGTGTGGGATCAAAACTCCTATCTGTGTGCATATGTGACGCAGTTTTGAGCGGAGTTTGAATTTGCGGAAAGTTCCGATGTTTCGTCTCGCGCTGAGCATGTTGGTGTCGTCGTTGACCTCACCACTCCAACCTCGATGCTCATCCACAGTGCCGAGAAGGATATCATCAAATTTCCGGATGTCATCCACCCGAGGTAAGTAATTTTTGTGTCTCTCGCAAGTTGCAGCTAACATTCACCCTTATCTTACAGGAAATCTATTCTAATCCAGATCCCACACGCATCCCACCTGACCAGCAGTGCCTCGTCTTTACTGGCAAATGGCTTGTCCACCTTCCGCCTCCTTATCTGTCTCCACAGAGGCACGCATATCTTCGTTAAGACCCTCATGTTGGAGATGGAGTCATCGGACACCATCGACAACATGAAGGCAAAGATCCAGGACAAGGAGGGCATCCCACCTGACCAGCAGCGTCTTACCTTCGCTGGAAAGCAGCTCGAAGATGGCCATACTCTCAGCGACTACAACATCCAGAAGGAGTCTACCCTTCACTTGGTCTCGCGTCTCTGCGGAGGCATGCAGATCTTCCTCCCAACAGAGTCCACCTGCCATGGCGGCAAAGATGCACTCGTCTAAGCCGGGCATTGACCACGCCGCAGCCTTCTATTCCCTTGTGCAACCGCGTGGCGGGGCTGGCCCCTCCAGCGCGCATCTGCCCCCCAGTCCATACCCAGCCCCCAGCACACATCTGCCCCCCAGCCCATACCCAGTCCCCAGCACGCATCCGCCCCCAAATGCATATCCATCCCCCAGTGTGCATCCAACCCCCAACCGTGAAGGCTGCTCATGACCATAAAATGGATCCGAGTGTCTTGTGGAAGGTTGAGTTGATTGGGGCTTGGGTGGCGCCTATGTTTTCCGAAGTCAAACATATGGCATGACGAGCAGCTATTGAGAACTCGCCGACGGTGCAGGATGATAACCCATACGGGAATGGTCCGCATATCCCTCCCAATGCATATCCTCTCCTTCCCCTCTGCTCTTCCCCTCAGCACTTATTTTGTTCCGTCCGGCACTCCCTACCTATGGCTGATTTCATTCAGGCAGGGCCTTAGTTTTTTTTTACAGGTTTATTACTACTGTCATTTGAAATACAAGTATGTTGGAGGATCTGCTACTTGTTTTGAAGCTACATCGCGGTTACTTTTTCTATTCTCTCTAAAGTACACTTTCCCCTATGTATATTCACACTTTGAAAAAATCACAAGTCTCGTTTCTAACTCCGCTCTTGTGCCGACGTGTGCCGAGGATTATTAGCCGTGTTTTCTGAAAACTCTACCCGAGTTTTGTGTAGTTTAGCGAACTTTAGCGAGTTTCCAAAAAGTTTCAAATTTTACATTGAGTACCACTATTGTGTCCACCATGGATATTTTCTCTCAGTCTCAGCTCCATTTGCGCAACAGAACGTTGATCATGCACGGATGTCTAATATTTAATATGCGTGCTCGGCACCACACCTACGCCGGTTAAGTTGGTCTGATGGCCGGAGACACCATAGAAGGAACGACTAGACACACCGCGGACTCGGAGATCATCGGCTCCCTTCATCTCTATTAGCCGACCGCAGTGAATAATCAGTATTTGAACTTACCTACAATGTGATGCCCCGTCCCAAGATCTGTGACGAATTGTCGACGTCATACAATGATTGAACATCGAGGCTCGGCAATGATCAATGGTTGACGATAACCTTGAAAGCTATTTCCGCGTCATCGGACGTGATTTCAGGTTCAAGAGCGTGGCTGAAGTTTAACATCATGTCCGATGACAATTTCAAAAGTCCTTGGGACGTCTGGGGAAACCCAAGTTGACGCTGACCTCAGCTTCTGTGCTGGCAACTTCGTCTTGTCATTCATGTGCCTTTCCGGATCTCCACCAACAGCTCACAGGCTCCAATAAGTAGCTGCAAGAGTTAATTTCACGGTTATGTAAATCTGATCCACAAACCTTCGTTACCATAGATACTCACCAGAAGGAAGCTCCTCTCCTTGCCTTAACGCACACATGACAATCTATGGTATAGCCATCAGGATGTTGCCTCGAATCGACTTAGGTGGATCTGGAAAACATGTTTACGTTCGGGCTAGCACTTACAGTGCAGTGACAACGTCAACAACCTGCTTGCTGATACGGAAGACATTTCGATTGATGCGCTTGAGAGGCGGAACATGGAGGAGATAATTGAAGATGTTGAAACGTTGGTGTTTGCAACAGGAGGTTGGACCTGGTGGCTATGCTGCGTCATTATGTAATGTCAACGTAAGCTGCCCTGGTGACTTATCTCATTTGTTCCGAGTTCTGCTATGGGCCTACGGCACTGCAGGACAATTGCCAGATTCTGCCAGTTCTCTTCAGAATCTGCTATCAAAACGCCCCCAACAGTTCCGCCCACAATGCTAGATGAGGTTGACTCGCGGCGCCCGCCTTCGGACCCGCTTCAGAGAAGATCGGCTACAGGTATGTGGCTCGTGGACTCTGGAGCTATTAATATTATTTACACCCATAAGATGCAGCCGCATCGGACTCGAACGGACTTTGGGAAGGTGCGACAGGTTGAGCTTCTACCATGATCTCTCGCACTCGCAGGGCTTTGATATCTCTCGTTTTTGCACCATGGGTTTCGGCGGCTCCTGCTATGCAACGCTCGGAACCATTACTCGTCGAGTCGCTTCCTGCGACATGCAATCTCGACTTGAGTACGATTCAGTATGACCTGTGCACAATTGTGGGGGAAATCTTGGACGATGGAGCTACTTTGACCTCGCCTCACATCATTGATCTCGGCGAGTACTCAGTGAGTTTGCTTGCGATCTTAAGGTTGATGTGCATTATTAATAAGCTTCACAGCAGAAGGGTAAGTGCGGTGTTTATCCGATATGTCTTAGTGCCGAGTACGAGTTTGTTTCTCATAGATGGGAGATTCCAAGCCAGCGCTGCACGCCCGCAGACGATGTCTGATACTCCGATTAGCCGAAGTCATGATCTTACGTCGGACGCTGGGCGACTGGTCACTGAGCATAATACCCAGTCTCGTAAGTAGGTTACAAAATGAGTGTTATCGATTAATAAGTTGTGTGGTAGCTACTTCCGCCGGTGTTCACGTCCCTGAAGGCAATATCGGGGATGTCGTGATAAGCTTTACATTCCTGCCTGAACGGCACACGGATGTGAGTGTCTTGTGTTCGTGTTTTTGACGATATGCAGAACGTACTTGGCAGGAGTTCAATCCCGTACATGTCATTGGGTGCACTTACCGCTTGACATGGGAGTCACTTCATACTTGCGATCCAGAGCTTGTGGAGTTTTGGACAACGGCAGCTTCAGATGACAGTCGACCCAAACGGTATGAGGTCCTGCAAGAAGAGGAAGGGCTGCTCGGGGGGCAAACCAAGTGGAAAAGGGATACGGTAGAGAGCGACGCAAGCGAGACGGGCAACGATCGCCCCAGAGATGAGGGCACGGGTCATAACGTCGACACGCGCAGTGACGAAGGAAATGAAAATGAAGGTAATGATGAGAAGCCGGATGACGAACGCCCAGATGATAATCCTACCGACGAACAAGATGATGAGCAGGACTCTGAGTTCATTCCACCAACGGATCGCAATTCTTGGTCACTGACAACTGTCCTATTCGTGACTAGGTGAGTATCGTTGCTACTGACCATTCCCAGAACTGAACGATGCACGCAAGTTTTGTCTTGATCATTGCAACAAGGCTGTTCTATGCCCGATTGCAGGGTTTGGTCAGGTCATACCTGAAGCCAAATCACTTTCGCGTTGGTGAATCTGTCCTCTTGCGTTGGGCGCGTGAAGAGAACTTTGATGACGAGGAAGAGGATACCATGGTCAACGGGAGTCTTACCACAGGCGAGGAAATTCCATTGAAGCCTAGTCCTAGAAAGAATTTCGTCATCCAGTATGGTAGCGCACAATGACAAGCATGTGCAGGGGGAAAGCGTGAATAGAGTATTTGTATTATCACACATGTTAATGAAGGGCTTCCTGCACCCTTCGATGAGATTGGCGCACGGTGCTCGAAAGGGAGCAGCAAAACAAAGAATTCGTATTAAATTGTGGCGAGTGTAGGGTTGGGCGGTGACACAAAAACAAAAATTACAAGATGTTACTCATGAGCGTTACCCCCATGCCGCCGTCGTACTGAAAGTATACAGTTGGATCAACGCATCATGCGCGCAACTATCGAGAAACTAACCTATAGTTGACTATCAGATGTCCTTCCGTAGCGAACGACTTCAGCAGCGATCAGAAGATATTCTGTGACAAGAGCTAGGTAGCTTACCTTGTACAGATTAGACACTGTATCGTCGGGAGCGGGAGAAAACGCGAGGTTGATGTATGTGAACTAAGACGAGGTTAGCTCAAAAATAGAGACAGGCTGTCAATCCTAACCAGTGGATCTCCGGCTTTCCATCCCAGCTCCTTCCTCAAAAACTGTATGACTGCCTGGAAACGGTTGGAGGCAGTAATCTTATAGAAGTTCTGCCTCATGATCGGTGCGTTACCGACTGCCTTGAAACGAACCACCACTGCATATCGGATGGGTTACAGATATAGACGCGCTGATCAGCACCTGTGCTGACCTTTGGATGGATCCTTCTTCTTGTAAGTGTCCAATGCTTGGAGAGCTTCGGTTGCAGTCTCAGACGCGTCGCCTGGTGTCCATGGAAGGGCAGCTAGCCGACCAGAGTCATCTGGACTTCCTGAAGCCATCGTGATGTACGCGTGAACAGAGCTGAACGTTTGGGATGTTCAAATGGTATAAGTTCCAATAAGCGTTGGCCGCAAGGTGACCGCAAAAGGCAACTCCACGCGGCTTACGGTGGCTAACCTAACCGACGTCCTCACTTCCATCTCTGCCGCTAACTGTCCTCCTCATCTTCAAGCAGCTGCATACTCACACTTCTATGAGACTTTTGAGAACACATAATTGCAGGATGACGCGACAGCGCTGAAGGCCCTCAAGGTCATGTTGAAAATGGTGCATCATGACTGATCAATATCGCAGTCTCAGAAGACCCGCCCCATCCTCCTCATGCCTTTATCGAGTCTTTCCTACTTTATCTTCGTGCAGCCGCCAACAAGTACCACAGCGAACATCCTCGCTGTGTCCGGATGCTGACCTCGCCACAGCTTCCTCGCCGATGCGTCCGGATGTTCTACGCGGGTTGACCCCACGTTGGATGTCCGGACCGTAAACTGCGATTCAATTTCCGTGCGGATCGTAGACTAGCTTCCATTTGTATTCTTTGATTATCAGGAGGACTTGATCGTAACTAGATGATGCTAGGGGCAATTCCCGACATCATGTGGATTTATACGAGTCGTGTTGTGTGGCGCAACTCAGGCACATTCGTTCGAAGTCGTCTACTTGGAACGGTACGATATGGCTACGAGAGCTCCTACGATTTCGAAGTCACTCCTGCAACCAAGCGCGGATGAGGCTATTCTAGCTAAGCTAGGATACAAGCAGGAGTTTCGCAGGGAATTTACTCCACTAGAGGTGAGCTTTATGTCAACTTCATCCATGTACACAACACAATCCGACGTCTGTACAGGTGTGTGAACTAGCATTCAGCTTTACAGGAGTGCTCCCTGGCATAGCGTAAGCTGCCACTATAGCGCAAGCCTCTTGACTTCTGGCGCTCCTTTACTAATGAAAATCCATTCAGCGCCATGCTCTTTTATGCTTTGCCAAATGGTGGGCCTTTCGCTATGGTTTGGGGGGTAAGCTTTCGTCACATGTCAAGATACTGTTTTGTAGAGATCTTACATTTCCTCTGCGCAGTGGGCAGTTGCCAGTCCTTTTATCTTGTGCATCGGGTTGGCGATGGCAGAGCTCGCATCAGCAGCACCGACTTCTGGTGGCGTACGTCCTTGACGCCGTCGTTGTCTCACGCTTGGCTCAATAAATTCTAGCTATATTATTGGACTTACTCACTTGCTTCTCCACGGTGCCGCAATTTTCTGTCGTGGATAGTTGGTTGTAAGTCTTGCATTTCGATATGATAGCTGCCCATCCTGACATCTACAGATTCTAATACCATAGAGAATATCGCGGGAGTCGGTAAATACGAGTTTCATTCATTCAACAGTCTGCCTCTCATCGCGTGGGACCAGCTTCTGCAAACTGGGCTTGCGCGATTCAAATCACGGCAGCAATAAGTATCGCCTCTGATCAGACATATTCGACTACCAACGAGCAGCTCTAGTAAGCCCGTCCTGTTTCAAACACTATAGTATTCATAATCGTTGTCACAGCGGCATATATGCGGCTTTGGTGTTGTCACATGCCGTCCTCGTGAGCCTCGGTACCAAGGTCTTGGCAAGACTGCAAGGGCTATACGCGATGGTGAATTTGTGGTAGGTGTCGTGCATTCGTCCATGATCATTGCTTCAAATCCTCCGACAGCCTCTGCTTCATAATCATCATTGCGCTTCCGATCGCAACGCCAGCAGAATATCGAAACAGTGCAAGTTTTGCGCTAGGCGATTTCACAAACTGTTTGTATCGTCTTCAGATTACAGTCGCAGCTCACGGTAATTTGTAGTCGACGGCTGGCCTTCTGGATTCGCGTTTATCTTGAGCTTCCTGTCTCCTCTCAGTGTAATGGGTTAGACCATCTTCTCGCGAATTGTCAGTTCATGACCATCTTTAAACCACCAGGGGGTTATGATGCTAGCGTCCACATGAGCGAGGAGGCCTCGAACGCCGCTACTGCGATACCATGGGCAATTGTAAGTGACGCTATAAAATGACTAGTTATTGTGTTTACCCTAGTTAGACTAGTTCCATTGCCGTATCAGCTGTCCTTGGTTGGGGTATGTGGAATGATATGTCACTCTGATCTTGATGTCACATTCTGATCCAGGAATCAACGTCACCCTTGCCTTTTGCATGGGCACTGATCTCGGTGGCATCTTGAGCAGTCCCTATAGGACAACCTATGGCGCAGATCTTGTACAATGCGCTCGGGAAGAAAGTGGCCTTGGTTCTGTGGTGTCTCATTGTTTCATCACTGTACGTTTGGACGCGTGTGGGCTCGCCGCTGGTAGCCTAATGACAGAGCAGGTACATGGTAGCATCGAACTCCCTCCTGGTCGCCTCTCGGCAGACGTTTGCATTTGCTCGTGATGGTGCCATCCCATTTTCACGATATCTGTACCGGATCAATGGCTACACAAAAACCCCAGTCAACACAGTTTGGTTCGACGCCGTCTTCGTTCTGGTAATTGGACTTCTGGCATTCGTGAGCACACAGGCCATCGATGCGATATTCTCAATCGCTGTCACCGCATCGTATGTCTCTTACATAACGCCCATCACAACCCGCTTCGTGTTCAAGAACAATTTTAAACCCGGCCCATTTCATCTTGGGAAACTGGTGAGTTGGTCTGTAGAGGTGTAGTCCTGAGCTAACATGCCCTTGCAGAGCTTTCCGGTCGCGGTGATCGCTGTAACATGGATGGTCTTTATGATCATCGTTTTCTTCTTCCCCTCGACCCCACAAACTACTGCACAGGAGATGAACTATACAGTTGTTGTCCTTGGAGGCTACATGTTCCTTGCGGTTTCCTGGTATTATTGCCCGGTATACGGAGGCGTGCATTGGTTCAATGGACCGATATCCAACCTTACACTGGCTAGCACAGCTGAACACATAGACGGGGATTCGATGTCGGAGAAGAAGGAACAACGTGTTTCAGTGGTTAGTGTAGTATAAGGTGTCCGCCTGTCGTTGTGAAGTTGTCGGTATACAAAAAATGATACTTACCAGATTTGCAAGGAACAATTCAAGCCTATTGTGCATCAGAGCTTCGTGGATTCTTCTCCATTCTGCTCCCTTCATGCTTAAACGGTCGCTGGTGTTCCTAGGGTGTTGCGAGGTAACAGCCCACTGAGTGGCACCACGGTGTAGTGGGGGACCCCAGAGGTGGGTGGAGTAACACCACGTAGCACAAGTAGCTTAGTCAGCCACTGGTGTGGTTCGGGCTTTGCCGTAGCGTAGTGCTCTTGCCTTGCTCGCGCACACTGTCAGGTTTAGCCCACTCCAACGGTATACAGACTCGCAGAGTCTCACTTTGCGAGATATAGCACAGGAGCCCGATACGTGTACGCACTTACCACCTCTCCCTGCACTGGGGCGAAAGATCGGTAGTGTCATCTCTGACAGTCGAAATCAATCAATGTTTTTCGGCCTAAAGAAGGAGGAGTGGGTATCAGCCGCCGGAGGGGGGACCGAGGGGACCCACATGTATCACCCTCCCAAAAATAAGGCGTGGCAAGTGCCAAGCTGCTTTGAATAGCAGATAAGTCTTCGGGTCTCGTTAGAGCCTTCCATGTGTTTTTTTTACATGTCTCGAATTAGCTTTAGCGTCACGAAAAGCTGTGAATAGTGAGGCGTCTGTGACGCGTGCCGCGCGAATCTAGCTGTGTCGAATCCATACAGTATATAGCCTAATAGTGCAGTTGAATTCGGGACCGGACCACTGGAACCGAACAAGCATTGACTGGGTGGGTGAGTTCGATCGTCCCTACTTATTATCCTATCGATTCACAGCCCATCACTCCCTCCTTGCAATTGGCCCGGACCGTCACAAACCATCATTGGGGATTCAATTTCCGTCCGGATCGCAGATAGGTAATCTAACTTCCATAGGCACATTCTGATTATCAGAAGCCCTCTGATTATCAGGAGCGCTCGGTCATAACGTGGATCAAGTTGCTAGGCGTGATTCTATGTCGCTTTTATACGGATTGTGTTGCTTCAGGGTCATTTGGAGTTGTTTACTTGCAACGGTACGATATGGCCACGAAAGCTCCTGCTATCTCGAAGTTGCACCTGCAACGAAGGGCGGATGACGCAACTCTAGCCAAGCTAGGATACAAGCAGGAATTTCGCAGGGAGTTTACTCCGCTAGAGGTGAGCTTGATGTCAGTCTCGTTTGTGTACACGTCAACAGCTGTACAGGTAGCTGGACTTGCATTCAGCTATATAGGAGTGGTACCTTCTATAGTGTGAGCCGCCACTATGGCGCAAGCCTATTGACATCACTTCTTTACTGATAAAAACCAATTCAGATCCGTACTCTTTTATGCCATACCAAATGGTGGAACTTTCGCTATGGTTTGGGGGGTAAGAATTATTTGTGACGATTACTGTCGTGTAAAGATCTCACTTTCCCCCTGCGCAGTGGGCGATTGCTTGCCCTTTTATCTTGTGCATCGGGTTAGCACTGTCAGAGCTCGCGTCAGCAGCGCCTACTTCTGGTGGTGTATGTCCTTGGCTCTGTTACTGTGTCACACTTGACTCAACAAAGTCTAGCTATACTATTGGACCTACTCACTTGCTTCTCCGCGGTGCCGCAATTTTCTGTCCTGGATAGTTGGCTGTAAGTCTTGCGTTTCGATTGACACGCAGCCCGTTGTGACATCTGCAGACGCGAACACCATAGAAATGATCACGGGACTCGGTAAGACTATTTCCATTCTTTCAACAGTCTGCCTCTGATCATCTGGGGCTAGCTTCTGTGAACTGGGCTTGTGCGATCCAAATCACAGCAGCAATCAGTATCGCCTCTGGTCAGCCATATGTGGCTACCACCAAGACGCTCTAGTAAGCCCACCCTCTTACAAACACGACTCATTTCATCATCGTTGTCCCAGCGGTATATACGCGGCTTTGGTGTTGTCACTTGCTGTCCTCGTGAGCCTCGGTACCAAAGTCTTGGCAAGACTGCAGAGACTATACACGTTGTTGAATGTGTGGTAGGCGTTGTATATTCGTCCATGGTTGTTGATTCATATCCTCCGACAGCCTCTGCTTCATAATCATTATCGCCCTGCCGATCGCAACGCCGCCAGAATATCGAAACACTGCAAGTTTTGCGCTAGGGGGTTTCACAAACTGTATGTATTGTCTTCTGACTGCAATCACAGCTCATGGTCAGTTTTAGTGGCCGGCTGGCCATCTGGATTCGCATTTATCTTGAGCTTGATGGCTCCTCTCTATACAATAGGTTAGACCATCTTCTTCCGAATTGTCAGTTCATCACCATTTTTAACCCACCAGGGGGTTTTGATGCTAGCGTCCATATGAGCGAGGAGGCTTCAAATGCCGCTCTGGCAATACCATGGGGAATCGTACGTGACACTAAAAAATGACCAACTGTTGTGCTTACCCCAGTCAGACCAGTTCCATTGTCTTTGCAGCTGTCTTGGGTTGGGGTATGTGGAACGACGTGTTACTCCGATATTGATGGCATCTCTTCTTATCCAGCAATCAATGTTTCCCTTGCCTTTTGCATGGGCACTGATCTCGGCAGCATCTTAAACAGCCCTATAGGACAACCTATGGCACAGATCTTGTACAATTCGCTCGGGCAGAGAGCGGCCTTGGCTCTGTGGTGTCTCATTATTTCAACGGAGTACGTTTTAGTGCTGTGTGGCGCATTCATAGCCTAATCACAGGATAGGTACATGGTAGCATCGAACTGCCTCCTGGTCGGCTCTCGGCAGACATTTGCGTTTTCTCGTGATGGCGCCATCCCATTTTCACGATATCTGTACCGGATCAATGGCTACACAAAAACCCCAGTCAACACAGTTTGGTTCGACGCCATCTGTGCTCTGGCAATTGGACTTCTGGCGTTCGTGAGCACACAGGCCATCGATGCGGTATTCACAATTGCTGTCACTGCATCGTATGTCTCTTACATAACGCCCATCACAACCCGCTTCGTGTTCAAGAACAATTTTAAACCCGGCCCATTCTACCTTGGGAAACTGGTGAGTCGGCCTTTGAGGATGCAGTCCTGAGCTAACATGCCCTTGCAGAGCTTTCCGGTCGCGGTGATCGCTGTGACATGGATGGTCTTCATGATTATCGTTTTCTTCTTTCCCGCGACCCCGCAAACAACTCCACAAGAGATGAATTACACAGTTGTGGTGCTTGGAGGGTTCATGTTCCTTGCCATTTCCTGGTATTATTTTCCGGTATACGGAGGCGTGCATTGGTACAATGGGCCCATAGCCAACCTTACACCGGCCATCGAAGGCGAACACATAGACGAGGATTCCATGTCGGAGAAGAAGGAACACCGTGAAGAAGAAATCTGTGTTGATGTATAAGTAGTATTCGCGTGCCGTTGTGAAGTGGTTGGTATACAAACATAATTGGGGTTTCAACAGATTTCAAAGGAATCATTATTCAAAATCTCAAGTACATTCTTCGCGCATCAGATCTCTGTGCAATCTTCTTCGTCTCTGTTCCGTCCATGTTTGCATACTTATTGGTGTCCCTAGCGGCATTGTGAAGTCACAGCCCACTGAGCGGAACGCAAACCAATGTAAGTAGGATCGCCGAGGATCTCATATTGCAAGAGTTACAGAAGTCAGATACAAAAATCGGATGATACTCATGCACACTCTGTGACTGGTTGTACTCGGGTGAAGGACCAATGTTTGCTCGAGCTGCTGGATGAATAATTTGCAATTTCATCAGGAGTTGCTGTGTGATACATCGATGCACGGCAATCCACACCACCTTTTCTTTGGTACCATTCATGCTCACCGTAAGATACGACGAAGTGAGAGCTTCGCGAGCATTTCGTCCCTCACTGGCACTGCTCAGTGTATCACTTTAAGTTTTCTCCCGTGAGACGGCTAAGTTGAGAAGTATATGTCAGCGTGAATATTGATCTTTTCGATGACCTGAAGTAGGCATCTCATCGCGCTGTCAGCGCGTTGAGGCTTTATAATAACTCATAGCAACTCCCGAACCTGGTGGTGTGAGTTCAGGTGATTGATCGGAAGGAGTCTGGGGAACAATGACCAATACTTATGGAGCCCGCCCAGGCACCCAAACTAACACCACCGGGGCAGCGTAAGCCATCCAAAAGACGGAAGGTTGCTACATACACGTGTATTTTTGTCCCAAGGACTGGATACCATCAGGTCGTCCAAACCGATCAAGCGCCAATGGTTTGTGCACCTCTATCTGGCCCTTTTCGATCGCCTTCCTGCGGTTTCTCTAATTTTGCAAGAATAGCGACCTATATCCACATAGCGTACGAACACGAGAGCACGATCAACGGGGTGAATGAATGAGGCTTACCGCAGTGATGACGTTTTTGCGCTGCTTTCGGAGGTATCTGGGTTTTTGAAGTCATGATAAGCTGCGCAATGTCTCACATGCAAACATACCTTTTGAGACTCTTGCCTTTGCCGCGCATTTCCGCTCCTTCTCCGTTCGTGACTGTGGTTTGTCATTCTTGTCACTGTCGCCTTCAGCACTTACCGCAGTGATGACGTTTTTGCGCTGCTTCCGGAGGTATCCGGGTTTTTGAAGTGATGATAAGCTGCGCAATGTCTCACATACAATCATACCTTTTAAGACTCTTGCCTTTGCTGCGTATTTTCCGCTCCTTCTCCGTTCGTGACTGTGGTTTGTCATTCTTGTCACTGTCGCCTTCAACAGCATCCTCGTGATCATCAACAAGCTCCGTCTCATCCGTCTTACTCTGGACGCGTAGTCGTTCGAGGCGAGGAAGACGAGCAAAGGGAACATCATGCGTGTCATTGATAGCAGTCGTTAATTGTGTTGTCGGTGCAAGGGCCCGGGATCCGACGAAATCAGATTGAAGTGTGATCATGTTTGGTTGAATCTAAATTGATGGACAGTCCCTATCAGCGTCGTTCAGGAGCGAGTCAGACGTTAAGCTTACCTTGTCCAGCAAATCCTTGACTTTCCTCCCCCTTGCCTTTTTGTTCTCATTCTCAACCGTCTGGGTTGAGAATGAGAACAAAAAGGCAACAAGTCATCGACCCAGAAGAGTCTCATCAATGACCATACTTGTTCGTAGTTGAAGACTACAGTACCAACACCTCAAGAAGCAGTGGCCGTGATTAGTGGTTTGCCACTGCCAGTCCAAACAGATTCAACCAGAATCATATGTATCATATTCAAGTAATAATATTACAATTTGATAAAAAGTAAACTCCAAGTTCTGTTTGCTAAGCACCATTCATAGTCAAGAGACTACCAGTAGATACTGAGCAAAGAGAAAATGAAATCCAAAAGAGATCCCCCGACGACACAAACCAGTAGTGCAATAGCAAGGTCATCACGTCCTTCGAGTTGCAAGCAGAGCTCGAAGAAACAAGGGCGGTAAAAATTTGATAACCAAAGAATGAGGGCGGTGCCCTCATAATAGTGGTTAAACTATTAAGAACAGATACTACACTTGATCTAAGCCAAAAGGCCAGAGTGGTAAGGATTTAAGTCATCGAGAGAGCCCTTCTATATGGCCAGAACCTGCGCACGGGCCACCACCATCGGGTTCTTCCGGTTCTTAGAAGTTTCCCAGCATGCACTTCAATAGGTTAGGGGTAGGCAGAACTGTACTGATGCATCCAGCTCTATTTGTCTGCGCAGTCCTCCTGGAGATATTCTCCCAACTGTATTAAATCCCAGGGCCTTCGAACGGCAAAACAGTGTCAGAGCAGATATACTATGCAGCGTTCGTGTCGCGAACATCCCTTGCAACGCTTGTCAAGACCCTCCACGAGCCCGCGTTGGGCAGAGTCGAATGGGATAACATCATTACTAGGCTGTGTAACGAGGCTACATCCAATCATACGTATCGTAAAGGTCAGTACGGACTAGTCACATAAGCTTATTGTTCTTTTCCGTTCATTTTTTCCGTCCATTTGCTCCCCGAACATCTCAATGCAGCGCTCCAGTCATGAAGGCATCGAACCATTATCCGAGGACGAGGCCCGTCCATTATTCACAGCCCTCCGTCTATGTCTCCACTTGCATACCCTGCAAGTATTAATCAATGCTGTGAATATTGACATCGATCCTAAAGCCGAGTCGCAGCATACCTCCCTACAATCATTGCACGTGGGCGTCTCTCGCGTAGCGGATGCTGAATCTGTCGCTCGCATCATTTTCTCCATGCTCCCTTGTGTCGACCAAGTCAGCGACCTCAGGGGGGCGTAGCACGAGGTCAACCTGCATCTCGAAACTTTTAGATCTTCCGTGGCTCTTGACCGCTGTATCACAGGAGCGACGCCGACGACCTGAGTTTGGGATGGTATACTCATGCACGGCGATTTTTCCTGGAGTTGCTTTCGAATGCTTTCATGCTTTGAATGAGGGACGAGCAAGGTAGATTTTGCCTCAACCTATGCTGTCAATATCCTTTCATTGTACCTGTACTTCATAGCAAAGGTTTGATGCATGTCTCACACGAAAGAAAGCTATAAAACCTTAGCGTCACTCTGCGTCGAGTTCCTCGTCCATTGGCAAGCGTCCTTGATGTGAGCGGATAATGATTACCTTTGGAATGTCTGAGTGCATCCAAAAACTCAGTTGAGGCATTCGATAATAAATTCGTCCACGAGCTGGAGCGAAGTTTTGCCTGTGTCTCGTCACCTGTCTTACATGTTTCATGATAGGATTAGCTGGCGATGGATCGTCAAGTGAAAAGAGGAGCGGACGATAGGACATTAAGTGGGGAGTGTTGTACGGCTATTGTTTTGCAGTCGTGACAGAATGTGTGCAAGTATGTCCGGACTCCGAGCGCTCGTAGGGTTTGTTAATGGGACACTAATAGATGATGTTCGGTTAGGATGGGTCAGGAGTAACCAAACTTACTGGCAGATACAGTAGATGCATACGAGAATTGTGAGAGTGAATTCAGTTAGTATAGGTTCAAGCACGAAATCACTGTTTGGCTGCTCTACGTAGTCCATGGCTTGAATGATTTGAAATATGATGAATCGAATCAAGGACTCGGAGTTTGCCCGGCGTTCACAACAGCCTCGTGTCCTCCAACGATGGTACGAACGCCCACTCGTCTTTCAATTGCATTCCACCACCATCCAGCGAGTTTTGCATATGATAAATTGAAACATCCATTCCATCTCCATCACGCTATCTCTCCATTACTCCACAGCTTCATCTTCTCGCGACCTAAGCTTTTTTTATATACCTTGGCCAATATATCCAAGCTTTGATTCCAATCTTCGTACGCCGTCCCTCGAGTGTGCAAACCAGGGGTAGGACATGGGGAGCATGCTGTTTGGACTTTGAGGAAGGAGTGGCTGAGAATGCACATAGGAAGGCGGGACGGATTGAGGAGGGGACATGAAGACGAAATAGTGCTGGAAGGAGTTGGAAATGGCAGTGATTTTCTCCTCTCCTTGGTCTTTCTCCTCCAGGAAACTCGCCCGCATTGCCATCTGCGTCATGACTCTTGTCTTCATCAGACTCGGCACGTTCAGTTCGTTGTTCGTTGATAGACTGCCTAGCCAGCACCCGCGAAAATCCGGGGAGTCTGTATCGTTGAGGATGCCTTTTGTACCGCTGTCGGTACGAGCAAGTAGAACGGAGTGGAGGGGAACGATTACATGTGTTTCTGCGAGAGTTGTGATCAAATGATCGGTTTGTTTAAATTTTTCAAGCTTGGACTTGAATCTTCCAGCTGCTCTTTGTCAAGGGCGTTGATTATGGTGCTACAGGAGACGTATTAGAATAGTACCTGAACATAGTATTAAATTGTCCGTCTCAGATTCTGCCTCAGCACAGCAGTGAAGGATGTGGCTGAGCCGCATGAGTGGGCAATAGTGTGCGGAGGGATGCAGTTCGAAGACCTGCATCTGTCACATTGCTTCACAGTAAGTTACGCAGCATGCTGTGGAACGCACCGTGTGTTGGTGAAAATCTGCTTACACGCTACAAGGGTTGTATCTGGTGCACGGTAGCGTTGTGAGATTATCGAAAGACTTTGTGAGTGAACCAGATACGATTGAAACCTAAATTGTGTCTGGTTCACTCGCAGAGTCTCTCAAATTTTGGAGATGCCGATGGTGCACTATGGTGCAAGGACCAAGTACTGGCGTTTCATAAAATTTTCTTCACAACATTACGTAATAAAAGGCACGCTCCGGAGGGCTCGGGGCGTCTGGATATTCGTTAAGGGGCAACTAAGAACTTGTCCAATGACTCGATCCAACCTATCTCCTACTCACCATACCATGTCTCTGCTCATGAAGTTCGATAAACTCATGGTCAGATTTAAGGACTTGATTCGTCTGTTTCGCCAAGGTGCTGCTTCAACTCGTTGTCTCCTTGTTTTTGACTATGTCGTCGAGATGTCCTCAATGTTCAACGCATCCATTTGCCAATGTGTACAGTAACAGCGACAGTTGCTACAGTTGTCTGCAGCAAGGATGACGCCGAGTCGACAGCACCATACTCGGATATCCAAACGGTGCGATGGAAATGAGTCATGACAAACTTAGTAACTATCGCAAACGTATCTGGAAGTCGATAATGCGCCTGAATAATGCAAGTCAGTGTTCATTGGCCCAGCGCCGAACAGGGATAAAGGAGAGAGGGAGAAAACCTAGCTTTCGTACGACAGGGCAAATGTAGAAGTTTTGTTTGGCGTACGGGCGACGGGAATGGAGGTTCCATAGCTAGGGCACCAGAACTAAGTGATGGCAGCTGAGCGCTGAGGATGAGTAGGGGAGCTGCTGGTGATGGCAACTTCGATTGTAAGTGCGTCGGGTGGTGAGGCCTTGAGGGGTGGTTGGTTGGTTAGCAGGGCAAATGTAGCCACAGCCCATTCAGCAGCGCGGACCAA
This sequence comes from Suillus ampliporus, assembly GCA_016584345.1. Classification (NCBI taxonomy): domain Eukaryota; kingdom Fungi; phylum Basidiomycota; class Agaricomycetes; order Boletales; family Suillaceae; genus Suillus; species Suillus ampliporus. The sequence continues at coordinate 33,029 of JABCPV010000314.1, forward strand.
GAGGGCAGCAAAGTTTTCTTTGGCGTAAGGGTGACGGGAAGATGGCAAAGGATGAATCGGGAGGCTGCCAGCGATGGCACTTCAATCATAAATGCATCGGGTGGTGAGGGGTAGCGAGACCGAACTAGAGAGGTCCGAAATGTTAGAGACGACGGGCAGCAAAGTTTTCTTTGGCGTAAGGGCGACGGGTCCAAGATGACAAAGGATGAATCGGGAGGTCGATTGGCGAGACCGAACCAGGGAGATCCGAAATGTTAGAATCTGGTCACGTGGAACTAATTTTACGCGTTGTGACTGTTATTGAAAAGTCCACAGTTGGCCAGTACTTATGTCCAGACGCACCAGATGTCCCGCTCGCACACCTCGGACGTTTTATCAGAGTCCTCGTACCTTAACACCTTTCGCAGCCATCGACGACACTCCTCTCTTCGACTACAAGAAATGACTTCCATACAGACCGCAACAACCTAAGCAAGCTCCTCCGCTGGGGCTACCCTCATCAGAGTCATCACATGAAATGACTTCCGCACCGATGGCGATTCAGAGCAGGGGAGGAATGACTTACCGTTATGACCTGGGCAGGGCAGGAACCAGAGGATAGGTTGCGGGGATCTAATCGACATTCCCAAATCTGCCTTGAGTTCCTATTACCTCTCTGAGTAAGTATGATAGACGCCTGGTACGCTCTGCATGTATTTTTCTCACCCTCCACCTGAGTAACTTGAGCTAGGAGGCGCGCGTTCAATCACTGTAACCCTCTTCCACACCCACTCACCCAGGCAATGGTATCCAAAAATTCAAAGGCGAAAAGCTCCAAAAATGTAAAGGCAAGAAAGCACATATAAGCGTCATCACCGTGTATTTAATCTCGTATAGAACGTCCCAAATGCTAAGCCATCCTCTTCTGAAACCAAGGACGAACAGGACGACATTGTGATTCAATCATTAAGCGTCGCCATATCAGCTATCAACGCTACGAAAGACCTCGTACCCATCGACCTGGCGAAAGGCATCCTAGGGACGGTGGCAAATATCCTCACTATTGCGCAGGTGCGTTGGCATAACCTTCAGATATTTTTCGTGAAGGATCCTCAAGTCACATATTACAGTTAGTGATCAAGAACAAGTCCGATTTCCAGGCGATTGTCGACAAGTGCGAGACCATCAGGGAAATCCTCGGAAGATCCACCAAGGATGCTACCGACGATGATCTGCCAGGATACTTGAGGCATGCTTTATCGCAGCTTAATATGTAGGCTGAACCAATTCCACCGTCGCGGGAAACTGACGAGGGGATGCAGATCAGTGAACCGCATCAACAGTGAAGTATCCACAAAGAAGGAGCAAGGATTTTTCAAGAGACTCTTCTCTGTCACGATTGATCGCGACCACATCTCTGGATGGGAAAAGGACTTGGATCGCGTCCTCGTACTCTTCAATGTATGTCTCTAATACTTCATCTCGACTTCTGCTGCTGAATGACGTCTCAAGTTTGAAGCGATCGCTGGCATCGCGATCGACGTGAAGTTTGTGAAGAAGGTGGCTTCCCAACTCGAGGGCAATGCTGCCAGTATCAATGTCCCAAAGTAAGTCCTCATTTCGGCGGGTGGTGCATATCTCTAAATGCATTCAGGTATCGCCCAAAGGGACCTCCACCACGACCCGCCATGTTCTATGGCCGAGATGATCTCGTGGCGGAGCTGACGAATCTCGTTATCAATGATGAGCATATCGCGTTGATCGGTGCGGGAGGCATGGGCAAGAGTTCTCTCGCTAAAGCTATCCTCAACGAGACACTTGTTCGGGAGAGATTTGCTGATAGGCGCTACTTTGTGACCTACGATGACCTCGATCCTTTTACCATCACGTTTGACGCTTTCATGACTCGTTTTGCGGGAATCCTCGGCATCGAGCTGGCTGGCGCAGATCCTGTTGGCCAAATATCCTCCTTTCTTTGTATCACCAGCGCCCTCGTTGTTCTCGATAATGCTGAGACCTTCGAAGAGGCCAGTATCTCGTCGGCACTCAGTAAAATCCCAGCAGCTATTGCAGAAATCGCAGACATCCCCGGCGTCATTTTGATTCTCACGTCACGTAGTCGACGGATTGCACCCAATGTAGAATGGATTACGAAGGATATTCCACCATTGGATTTGAGCGCTGCTCGGCAGGCATTCTTCCGGATTTACCGTCCCGCCAGTGTTAGCAATGCAGAGGGAGAGATAACAAAACTGCTTGCGGAGTTGGACTTTCACCCTCTTTCCATCAATCTACTTGCAAATGCTGCACAGCAAAGCGGCTGGTCTCCAGCCACACTGCTGGAGAGATGGAACAATAGGCACAGCATTGTACTGAACCACAGCGAGGGAAAGCTACAAAGCTTGTCATACACAATGAACCTGTCTCTCGGCTCGCCGTCGGTGCAGGAACTTGGAGAGGACGGTCGGCGTGCTCTAGCCGTCATCGCTTTCTTACCACAGGGTCTTAATGCCGACCTGGCTAGTGATCTGTTACCGTCACTTCTGCATGTCGACACTATATGCGATGTTCTATGCAGGCAATCTCTCGTTTATCGTCAAGAGAGCTTCATTAAGGTGCTCGCACCCATTCGGCATTTCGTGCGACATTCATTACCACCCCTTGACTCCACTTGTTTGCGAGACATCCGCGACTTCTACTATGACACTGTTGGCTGCTGTTCAGAAGATCGTGATCGCTACGCTGATATGATCATCTCCAATCATCTCAACATTGAGCATGTAGTTGCTTTCAACCTCGCCCACGTCCCTGATGGCAAGGAGGAGACTTATAAGATGTGCCGGCAATTTTTGTGGTGCTTGAAATTGCATCTGCCTCGCCCAACTACCCTTGCCCCCGCTATTTTCAATATCGTCGAGAACTCCTCCACGTGGGTGCCAAAGCGGACTGCTTGCAGCAGCTAGCGTGGCTCTATCGCACTCTTTCTCAGCCTGCAGAAGACATGAAAGCCTTTAAAGCTGCTCAGGCTCTCTATCTTGCCGCCGGCGACCACGAGAATGTGACACAATGTGTTGTACGATGCGCAGATGCATACAGAAGTCAAGGTTGCTTCCTTCAATCCCAACAGGTCGTTGAGGACTTCCAAAACTCCGCTTCGTGGAAGTTTCTCAGCGAGCCAATGAAAGCCCAATCTTGGTATTTCCTGGACAATGCCCGGAAGTATACATTCACAGTACCTGCGGACGAATTATTCGTGAAGTCCTGGGAAGATCGCACCTGGGGCTTGCGGTCCGAAGTTTTGCACTGGCGGGTCAAATTGTACTATGGGGGAGACATTGTCGAGGTCAAGACGCACTTGGAAAACCTTTTCCTGCAATCCCAACAGATTGGAGACATCTTCGACCCCATGGAAGCACTTGAGGGGCTTGCAGAAGTTGCATTTTGCGAAGGCAGGTTATCCGACGCAATGGATATCCTGCAGAAACTCGTAGAGATGTCCGAGGGACAAGATCCGGAAAGAGTCCTTTATTACACCATTTGGAGAGGTGTTGTTGCAAGCGAGCAGGGGAATTGTGACCTTGCGAGGGAGCTCGTCCACAAAGCCTCAGGATCATTCGAACTCTTTGCGCTACGCAGTGCACGCACATTTCTCCAGCAATCTTATGCTTCGGCACGCATCGAGCTCACCGCAGGCGATTACCACAGCGCCGAGTCTCATTTCACTGTCACGATCGAAAGTTGCGATATACAAGGCAACCTGGCATTCAAGGCATTCAGCTTCCGTGGACTGGGGGAGGTTGCCTTTGCGCGCGGTGACTTTGCTTTAGCTGCACAGCGCTTCGCAGAGACACGGTTTGTGTGTGCTGAAATGGGAGTGCCTGCTCGAAATTTGTACAGTTGCTTCCTAGTCTATGCTCTGCTGGACAGATTTGAAGGATGGGCGTCATTTTTGGAGGGTCGGTCGCCATTCACGAACATTATGTAGATCATAGTATATGGTAACCGTTGTACGAATTTTGTGTCTTTGTTGTATCTTTGCTGTATTCTCGTATGATTTACCCGAGCAGTTATGACCACACATCCATACTATACCATGACACAAACCATGCCAGGTCTCAGGGAAGGATACACCGTCGGCGAGAGTCCAAGGCTAAGATTTACTATCATTGGGGGAACTTGGGTATCCAGCAATCATTATGCCTTAGATTTACAAGGATATTATTATCTTGTGCTTCAGGTCGATCATGTTTCTCACCATATGCTTGGATGACCGGATGTGTTCTGTGATTTGACTCGACAAAGCTGTCCATGACCTCGTCCAAACCTTCGCCGTGTCTTGAACTCATTCAATTTGCGTGGTTCATCAGCCCAGGTTGAAATCTCATGCGTTGATTCAACAAAGCAGTAATCCAGTCAACCTTACAGTCAGGAGGCGAGTAGATCGACAGGGATTTACGTTCGTTGGGATAACAGAATTTAATTGCAATGGAGAATTACTGGAGGTGACACGGGTATGAAATTCATACACATTCAACCTAGCAGCGACGTGAAGCTGCGATGGGTAAATCTGACCAGAGGTTTCGCCTCGTATTGAATAGGAGCGACAACGTCCGTGTGGTCCGGGATATAAGTGAAGTTTATATCATCCGAGAAGGGGGAGTCGGGGAAAATCTCAGAGCGGAGAAAGGTGCATTGCCCTGGCAGCTTTGATTTGAACTTAACAATTAGTCTTGTTATCGATGCATGTAAGGTCAACACTCACAAAGGTTCGACTACATCTTCGCAAACCTTTTGCATCCCGTCGTGTTCGTTCTTGTGTTGAGCTCCGCGTGCAGTTTCAGTGCGCGATGTCTCCACGAGGGAGACAAGCTGTCACGTTGAGAGTTTGTCCGTGAAGGACTCGAGACACTCGACGGAGAAAGGGGTGATCAAATTCAGCTTCTTTTCCCTCCTCTTCCACCAGCAACTGGGTTTGACGAGTGAGATGAAAGACACGTTTCCTGTGGGTGGCACTTCAACAGGCGGTAGTGGGGTTCACGACCCAGGGAGAGAGAACTTGAGAAAATACAGTAGAATCTAGATCTGAACCCTACAACGGGCATTATGGATGCGCAAGCAAGATAACGAGCACTCATTTACTAACGCTGCTCCACGTGTTCGAGTCAACCAGATCTCCATTTATCATCTAGCATTGCAGTATTTTCTCGGTTGAGGTGGTCGCTGTGCTCCGCGCTAACATCGGTCTTCTCGTACCACACGAACCATACTCTCCTCTGCATCGCCTGCACCGCTGCCATCAGCAAGGGTCTGGGGAGATCGTTATGATACTCGTTAGCACCTGCACGAAGAGAAAGGAGGACGGACTCGACGAAGGCGTGAAGAGGATGGGGGTGGTTCTCTGCGATATCTGGAGGTGCTTGGATGCGGAGAAGAGAGGGAACAAAGGGAGAGAGCAGCATGATTGGCTATTGAACTGTTGTTAATGAAGATAAGGAAAGGTTGAAGAACGACATAGGTGAGGAGGCTGGCACTCAGATATCACCAACACATTTCACCAGATCTTACCTTCTTCGCTTCAGAAAGCAGCGGATGGGCCGTCTCAGAGGTAAGTCTGTCACTTCTCCCGCTGATGTTTGAATCTCGCATGCCAGAACAGCGTGTAGGACGGTCCCAGGTTTGGCGCATATTGCTTCAATGCACAGTTGGTGGCCGGTTCGAACACAAACTCTGAGATCAACTCTGGTTGTGAGCGACGCCGGTAGCTGCATGATCGTTGGCAGACAGGTGAGAATCAGAAGATGGTTCAGTACTGACTATTTGTATAGTCCCAGTGTGGACGGATTACCGGACCATGTGTTGGTGCAGTACATGCTGGAGTTTCGTGCCATCTGAGTATGCGCACGGACATAAGACGAACAGTGTGCTGTGTTTTTGTTCGAAGAGTGTACATGTTATACTGAAGGTAATGCTCGGATTACTGTGTAAGGCAATGTGGTACTCGGGGGAGAAGAGGCCTAGGTCTTACTTACCGCTATAAGTATATGATCTTGCTATGACCTGAGATCACTCGGAGGTGCCGTGACAACGCGATGTGACATGCGCGCGGTGGCATCACATGACGTGACGTGAGGGTGTAATTCAACCTTGTTCCTTCATGAGAGCATGATACGTTTAATTATGTTATGCTACGCAGTTTCTCGGTCCCCTGTACAGCTTGCTATAGTGTTCCCATCCTTCGGAAGTCTGTCGTTTGCACCACCCTCTATTACATTTATTCCTTGAATGCGCACTTGGTAAGTATTCTGCAACTCCTTAATCACTTCTACGGTAGTTCTACCGACCAAGTTGACATTCAACAAGGTAATTTTATTCTAGCATCACGTGAAGAAATTACACTGATTGAGGTTCAGTCGTATTTGAAGCTACGGCTCGCCAAGCCTGGCACTCTGACGGGCTCGAAACGGTCAAGGAACTGGCACAGAAACACCTGAAGGAAAAGGGCTGGGATGATGTACACCCCGCTTTGTCGGTGACTGTTCGGTACGTTGTATGACCCTTGTGTTGTAAATCCTTACTGATCATTCGGTACAGTGCATGGATAATGAGAGGCGCATTCGAAAGCCATCTGAGCGACGAACCTCAAGCCAGTGTTCAATTTTTGAAACAAGCTATCGACTTGCTTGAATGGGAAAGAAATATATTACCAAGGCAGACCGTGGAGCGATTTTCCAGGACACATTCTTGCGAGGTGTGCGTAGTATGCATCTGAAGATGTTCACACGTGGGCCACAGGTCTTTATTTCTTGTGCGCTAGGTGAATCGCATTGCAGGCTTACTACATCGACCTGGCTTGAACTGCAAGTTCCCCCTTGAATACCTGAAGGAAGAAGCTGAGGACCTCCTTAAAGAGATCTACATAACGTCAAGACACCCAGTAAGGAGGAAGTCGACCTTGGCATGGTATCATCCTTTTGTATATATCCTGCCGGGATTGCCTAGTACTCGTATGGCCTCTTTTCCTCACACTTCTGGTTCTTTTCTCATTGTCGCCCTCCTTTTCAGGATGATAGGATACTATCATGCGCAGATGGCTCAGTACAGCACTGACCTTGTGGAGCGTATGTTCAGCTTTGTAAATGGGGCAAAGGCGTACATGGAGGCGGCTGGGAGATACCCAGAGGATGATGAGCTGCATGCATGTAAGTGTCCATTACAGACTCGCGCATGCATTTTACGAGCTTTCGTTAGGGTACTTGAGTTACGCCATAGATTGTATGCGAAATGCTGGCGTCTCCATTCGCGACTTCAATATGGCTCTCATTGATCTGCGGGAAGCCGTGCCCAAGATGATGAAGATGTGGACGGTCTCCGCGTTGCAGCAGGGTGGAAGAGATGAGAAAATACAAGCGAACTTGGATAGCGCAGATAACATAATGAAGCGTGTCGCCGAAGGAACGTATCCTGTATCTTTATGATCATGATTCACGCATGCTACACTTTTGTAATTATATGCTCTTGTACGTTATATAGTTATATATACGAGTACCATTTACGAAAGAAACGGGACTCCTTGTGGTAGTGCTACCGTCTTGGAAGCCGTCGTGCCGCGATACTTGGGCCGTGTGACAGAGCAGATGAGAGACGCAACAGACTTGTCGGACCTCACTGCCACTGGTGATGAGTTTCAGTGTTGAAGCCTCAGCGATAGGCTGATTGCTCTGAAGTGTCCTTTCCTCGATCGGCTGGCATGACGAATGAAACGGAAGTTGTTCCGTGTCCAGTCTCGTAGTACAGACGAAGCCATCGATACTAAGGAGGGGAGGTCTTGGAAATATTCCAACAATTCAAATTCTGCACTTATGACATGTGCATATAAGGTTTACGCAGGGGTGACGTGCTCAGGGTAACCATCATTGAAAACGCTGAAGTCACTCTACGAGGCCCCAGTACTAAATGCCACTGAAAACATACTTACATCATACGTATTTCATGCGGCTCTTGCAGGGACCATCGTTGGTCGACCAGAGCCGTTCGAACTAGGCGACGGAGGGTCCACGAATCGCCTTGCCTTTGTTGTCCCTCGTCGGGGGTAGGGGGACTACACTGTCCTTTCTTGGTGTCGAGGTCCTGCGGAGCAATGAGCCTCATCCAACTTATATTACGCACTCCATTGGCAAACAAATAAGTGGAGATATTTCGATAGTATGAGGACGAA
>JABCPV010000315.1:0-40924 GCA_016584345.1 Suillus ampliporus
CTGCTAATGTTTTGGAGTATGCTACTTCTCGGTTTGCCGCAATCTGGCTGTGTGCGACAAGAACCATGTGACTCGGACCGGCTTACAAAGCCAGCTTCGTTGGCACCTTCAATGGGAGCTCGATGTGAGTGCCAATCGGTCGGTCGGTATGATATTGAAACTAACGCCTCTGTCAGCGCTTTGTTTTTCCCTATCTCAACATATGCATGGTGACAACATTCATCCACCGATTCCCGACCTCCTCCGCATCGTCATTTCCCGATTCACCCGCTTCCAAATTGGAACATCGACTGAGGAATTGCACGATCAATTCTTCTCAGACTGCTGCCCGGTGTGAAGCATCTTGGTCCAGTAACCGAGTTGTTCGCAACTATTCCCATGATTGGTGGAAGGATCGCTTCGACAGGTTGGGGTTCGGCCTCCTGGTTTGAATGTTGATGAGGTCTTGGACATGACAAAAGACCACTTCGAACAGCTGGTCGGTCATTTCCCTCTCTCATCCTGGGCTTCCACTGATCTTACTTTTTAGCCAATGGGCGCCATGCTTGTGCCGGGTCCTGTGGTGACCGGTCAGGCAGAAGGTGATGCCCTCTTCAATCAAATTGTAGCGGTGAGGGTGCACCTACAACATCTCGGCGAGGCAATGGCTTCTTTGCTGGATGAAAAGACCCAGATCAGCAGCAGTGGTGTCCACTATGTCGCAACTTGAGGCACCGATTGATGAGGTGGAGGAGGCGCTCTTGAATTCCCGTAGGTGATTTCCTGCCGAGCAGTGACTGCACATGAGGCCCTATCGCCGATGTTATTTTAAATCCAGGAATGTACATAGCATTACTAGATGTGTTTCGGTCCTTTGTATATAAGCCAATAATGAATTATTCCTGTCCCTCTGCCCCGATGGTGACACACATCCTACGGACTCAGCATTGCATACCACATTGCATTGCTGGTGACTTCATGCACCTTGCTTTGCTTGCCATGTCAGTGGCCGGCAACAGTGGTGTTGCCTCCGTTGGCACTGGATGTGCCGACGATGCGCTTGTCGGCAGGTAGCCCGAGTTCTCGCCGATGCCTATGCAAACCGAGTCGGTCATTCCTCCCATTCGGTTGGGGGTTTACTAACATGTCGCAGTTCAGCTAGATTTTGATATGATTCGCTACAATGAAGCCCTCGACAAACGCTCCACCGGGATGATGACAAAACATGAAGAGGCTCTGCTCCACAAATTTCTTATCGTTCCGAACAATTTTTGGACAAGCCCTGGTGCTCCCGGAGGCCGTATCATCTTATGGTACCTTCCAGATGCCATTAGCCCGTGGATTCGTGTGAGACTATGTATTGTCACTTATGGGCCAACATTTCATTTAACGATCCAACAGGCCGAGATGGAAGAAGCCACAGTTGGCATGGGCTATCTCCTGAAGAAAAGCATGACCAGTGGACAAGAGACCAAGTGGAGAACGTTCTCCAGATATTTCCACACGAGCGACCGCTGCCCGATAACACCAGGATGTATCAACATAGCTCCTTGCTGGTTCCAGCAAGGCCAAGAGGTATGACATGCTCTTCCACTGTATATACCGGTGTTCACTTCGGGCAGTTTCCCAGCCTCATGGTTTTCCACCCTCTGGTGGGTTTTTGCCCCCGAGGTGTTGGCTACACTGAAGGGGGAAGGCGGTCCAACAGTAATAATATCTATGCAGTGCTCAGCGCTCCTGGCCTTGGCGGCTCTTCGGGTGATGCATCCGGAGTTGTATTGGGCCTCGGTAGCCACACAGATCAAACTCACTCGATGGGCCATTGAAAACAACCTCAGTGATATATATACTCATCTGCAACTTTGGGCATCAGTGTTCAACTGCACAGCTGTCATCTGTAACACGTGCAATGCCCTCTTCACCGAGATCCAAGATCAGTTCCCAAAGGGTTTTGATGTCATGACCAGTGTCGGTTATTATTGCGATGGGCTCATGACACTGTCCAACCATCGGTATTCAGTTGCAATATAACTCTTGGTGGCCATGGTTGGCTGTTCCAGACACATTGTCAGGCATGGAGTGACATTCACCGGTGGATCGGATTGTGTGGACATGGTTCATCCGTGATAGCCTTCACAATTTTGTGGGGACACCTCGGCCACAATATGTGAAATACATGGATGTAGATTGGGATGTCTCAGTTTCAGCTTAGATGTCCGCATCGTGGTATATCAGAGCACATTATGGTTACTCTGACTGTTTCGATGGATCAATTATACAGTTGCAGATTCATTTAAATATATGATGTTTGTTGAATGCCCGAAGTCATTTTGCCTGGTGACCGATCGACCAATAGCAACCAAGGAAGCCAATGGCCGAGGTGAGACTTCCTAATTGGATGACATTTGCTGACCGATGTGCACTGGAACCATATCCTGCATCAGTCCACCCCATAGAATCAAACATCACTTGTTCATAAGCCTGCCCGACAGCATTTGCCCCATCGGCCGGCTGATATGTACAGACAACACATTCCATAGGCCCACCTGATAGCATCAGGGATCCATTACGATGGGCCCACCTGACAGCATCATGGATCCCTTTCATATCGGCCCACCTGATAGTATCAGCCATTCATTCTCATCAGTCCACCTGATAGCATTGGCCATTAATTTATATCGGCCCACCTGATACCATCGGGAATTCATTCTCATCGGCCCACCTGATACCATCGGCCATTCATTCGCATCGGCCCACATGATAGCATCAGGCATTCATTTATATCAGCCCACCTGATCCCATCGGCCATTCATTTTCATTGGCCCACATGATAGCATCAGGCATTCATTTATATCGGCCCACCTGATAGCATTGGCCATTCATTCTCATCAGCCTACATGATGCCATCGGGCATTCATTTATATCGGCCCACCTGATAGCATTGGCCATTCATTCACATCAGCCCACCTGATACCATCGGCCATTCATTCGCATCGGCCCACATGATAGCATCAGGCATTCATTTATATCAGCCCACCTGATCCCATCGGCCATTCATTTTCATTGGCCCACATGATAGCATCAGGCATTCATTTATATCGGCCCACCTGATAGCATTGGCCATTCATTCTCATCAGCCTACATGATGCCATCGGGCATTCATTTATATCGGCCCACCTGATAGCATCGGCCATTCATTCACATCAGCCCACCTGATAGCATCGGCCATTCATTCTCATCGGCCCACATGATACCATTGGCAATTCATTCTCATCGGCCTACATGATACCATCGGCCATTCATTTATATCGGCCCCCATGATACTGTCGGCAATTTATTCTCATCGGCCCACCCGATAGCATCGGCCATTCATTCTCATCAGCCCACATGATACCATCGGCAATTCATTCTCACCGGCCATTTATTTATATTGGCCCACATGATACCGTCGGCAATTTATTCTACATGGGCCCGCCTGATAGCATCAGAAATTCCTCCCCATCAGCCTACATGATGGCTTCACACCCATCATCAGCCGACCAATCCTATACACACCATTGGCCGACCAGTCCACAGACACTATTCTACATGGGCCCAGCTGACAACATCAGACACTCCTCCACTGGCCGACATGTTCATATCGAGCATCACCACCTATGGGCCCAGCTGTTTAAATCATCTCTCAGTTAGCCCGCCGGCCGACCGTTATGCACAGGGAAAAACATTCCATCGGCCGACGTCTGCTGGCCTGTGTGGAACAGCATATTTTCAACCTCAGCTGCCTGTATTATACAGACTATGTGACTGAATGGGCTCAAAATAGAATTGGTAAACTTCATCTTGGCAAGGCCAGACTCATCAATGACATGGCCATCAAGCTCTGACCTCAGAAGACCCTTGACAGTATTAACTGTGCGTCCGCCTAAAGGTGGGAAGCCCGCAGAGCTAAGTGATGCCCCACAAAGGTAAAGGTCGAATGATGTGGCACCAGGAAGTTCGAGTGACGAGGTTGTCATCATTGGTGGTTTACCAGGTGAGTTTGAACTGGAAGACGTGCTATGGAATGGTGTCTGGTAGGAGATTTGTGTGATGTATCTCAGTACTTAATACTACTAGTGCCTGTGCAGTCTGTGCAAGGGTACACAGGCGCTTATGGGTGTTGTTGGCCTTGTTGGGATTCACACCCTGATGTCAGCCTTGTTGGGACTCACATTCTTACTCGAGTCATCCAATTTCATTGATTGCAAGTGGAATACATAAAATCTGAAGTAAATGTATCTATCCTTGCGAGAGGGCAGCATATATCTGTTTGTCAAAGTACTTGTTCAAGAAAAAAGATGAATGATAATGAGCAGAATTTGCCTTTGTCAACCATGCGTCTGCTGTGCAACCTAGTTGGGGAATGATATGAATAAATGCACAAAGTTGGCTAAGGGGAACTACGTCACCCACTGGCGCACCATTGGCATGTTTAGCGTGCTTCAATACATGCATCTCAGTGACTGGATCAACCACACCCATTTTGAAACTACACACATAGCACAAATATTGATCTCACCATGTGATTTGTGAACCCTGCCGGGGAACCGGGTGCATTATGAGCTGCAATTCACAGACACGGTGCCCTTCAAAAAAAGGGGGGAGGCATCAATGATAAGCGAGATTGGTATCAACATAAACAAGCTCACCCGTCAACCCCGACTTAGGCCAATCATAGGCTTGATCAATATTGACGAGGACAGCATCCCATCGGCCTTTTGGCCACCCACTGGCAGGAGATGGAGGGGAGGCATGCACAGTCTGTGCGGGTAAGACAACACTAGCATCATAGAAAGAAACTTGTTGCAAACGAACGGTATGCCATATCTGGATACATTCAAAAGGAAGAACTGAGGGACAGTCAATTAGCTGTCTCCTTGGAACCCCCAACCCATGACCTGCTTCTCTGTTCCTTATGTCACGTTGCAAGAAGTCGGAAAGAACCTGGCGTAAATCTGGTATGTTGAAGTCATTGGCAACCTCGTTGATTTTCAACCCTGTGTGAGTAGGGTCAAAATTGAGATGAATAGCAGTGGTGTCATATCCCAGATCTCCGACATCCACAAACCCTTTTCCATCAGCGCGCTTCTTCCGGACCACCAGACCTGATCTCCAGACAGGTCCGCTCCACCTGGACCTAACCCCAATTTAGAATCCCCCTTACTTCTGGCCCTCCGGCTTCTGTTGATATCCGCCTGCTCATTGATCTCCGGTACCTATCTCATTTCCGAATTCATTTCCTTATGATCCTGTCTTACTTTACTTGATCCGCTCGGACTTACTAATAGACTCACCATATGCTTTCCTCACTGCCTCTGTACTCCGGATTACTGATCAATTAGTTTACCTACAGTATATAAACTCCTGTATTTTGTTGTAGTACCTCAGTTCGAATATTATACATAGTCCTGCTCATTCCTGTCTCTCTGGACTTGAGTTCTCCGACTCTTGTCCTTCTCTGACACTAGACTAGGGTAGACCCCTAAGTCTACTTCTGTTACTGGCTCTACCTTCGGGTAGTCTACTTCTGTTCCTTTCTGCTACCAGCTCCGGCCTTAAGCAGTCTAAACCTTTGATTGATATCTACGGTACTACTGGGTTACATACAACCGGACTTAGTACTACCGGACCCCCAGAAATTAGGGGCACGTACTTGGGTAAGGGGCGCAGTGCACGAGCTGAAGCCAAGCCCCTCGGATCATAGTCCTCCCTTGAGCATGGCCTTAACAGGTGGAGGCAGCAATGAATGTCCAAGGAGGGTGAGAAATGTTATTGCATCTCACAGCAACCAACTTCTTTGCTTTGCTAAAGTAGTTGGTGGTAATGCGCATTTGGTTCAGCTCTGCTAAGAGCGCAGTTCACGGGTCCGTCAGTTCATCACAATCTCCATCATCTTCCTTGTATTCCTTGTCTACCTCGTCCTCAAAGAATTCTTCCGAGTTAGAGTCAGCGCAAGTACTCTTCAGTGTCATAGCAATTGCGAAACGTCGCAGCTTCTCCTGGCAATCTAAATGACGACAAATCTGAGGATCATAGTCGTTGTTATTGATGTGCCATGCAGGATCCTTAATCTCAGATATATGAGCATGCTCAGTGGTGTCTGTGGACCACTGAATGAGGGCACCAACTTTGCGTGAGCTGGCAGTGATGCTCTGCATAAGTTCAAGCTTCAGTATGAACCAGTTGTTGATAGCCTTCTTCATCCCCATCCAAGCCCCTAGGGAGATGATAACGTCTTTGTTTTCATGAAAGATCAAAAGTGATCTGTCAATATGCACCAGTAAATTCTCATCAGGCGAAGGAGACTGCACCATGTACCGGATGTCTGTAAGAGCACAGATCGCAATCACAAATCGACGAGGAGCTGCACCAGTGATCAGGCCAACAAGGTAACGCTGGAGATCTTGGTGCACTCTGCCTGTGACTTCCTTCAATTTTGAAATCCCACCACAAAAGTGGCAATAGCCTGTAGTAGGCTGCAATATTGATATGTGAAAATCTAATTCCTGCATTCCAACAACTGTAAGGCACCATTGGAGGTTGTGATCGTAAAACTCCTTGTGCCAGTGATGCAAAGGTTTGGGCGTCAAGAAGACTGAAGGATCGGCAAGTGGCCAGTCCGCCCAGAAAGGAGAATGGACACCATTTATTCAGTATTGCTTGCATGCTTGGAAGTAAGCTTCAAGGTCATTAGGATCAACCTTTATGCTATTGAGCTGTGCCAGGGTGATGGAGTGCATGTGCTTGGGATGACAAAAAGTGTCTCCAAACTCCAGATATGATGCCAAGGTAAACGGCGAAGTTTTCCTGTGCACGCATGCAAGCATACATGCCTCTGGGGTATCGACAATATATGCTGCAAGAGGTGTAAAACAGTGGTGCACATTTCCCGCTGGGTCAGACATCATGATTCCTATTTCAGTGGCTTTTATTAGGGGCTTCAAAACTATGGAAAGACATTCATGCATGAGGCGATCTTCTAGCATGCCCCGCATCTGTGGCTTTGAATGCAAATACTGCAGGATAGGGAGGAGAGCAGTGAGCAGAAAAGCTCTGGATGAGAGCTTGGTGTGAGTGTTCATGCAAATGTTAGTAAGGCCTAATAGGAGTGGATGAGCGACCCTGGCACCAGTCATATTGGTGATATTCATTTTGTCTGAAGAGAGTACAGTGCCTAGGACTGTTGCACCTCTGGGAAGCTGGTCCTGCAGTCCTTATGATGAGATGACACAAATATTTAGACACAAGCCATACATACCTGGATCTCCCAAGCAGAGTCGCCTGTCAACCACTCTGAGTATACACGAAGAAGCCGCGCTGATGTCATGTAAATGCGATGAGGGACAAAATCAAGCTGGTTGTGAAAAAGGGGGTTACTGAAGAGACTTTACAAACATTCCATGGGATCCCTCCAAAACAATTGGATAGGACTTTTTGTGGGATTGAGCGAAGGAATGGTTCAACACTTCCAGCTTGGTCCCTTCAGCAGCATCTCAGCACAGCTTTGCAACTCTTTAGCGTTGTGGAATGACAATTTCAACTGATGGATCTGCACAATAATGTCAGAAAGCGCCAGCACTTATGAAAAGGACACGCACCATAGGGAGTTCCAGAAACTGGTTGATTGCTGCCATACTGAGGGGAGAACACAGGAGAAAATTGGCGACCTCCCACTCTTCCTTTGATGCAAAAGGGTAGAACAGGTTTTCCTTCCTGCATTCTGCCACCTGTAGTTCCCACATAACCACACTAATTAGACTTGACAGCTAGGCCTGATGGCAGGTCTAAATCGACTGGATTTCAGCCAAATGAATAATTATTGAATATTGTAGGGCCTTGGGGGCTGATGTAGGGCTGCTTGGTAGTATAGGGGGGGGTAGGGGGGTATAGGGTGGTGTAGGGTGCGTGCCTAGGAACTATAATTAGACACTTTGACTATTATTGGTGTTACTGCCAGCAATAGCTTGCCACGTCATTGCTGAACCTTCATGCTTGCTGTGCAAGACAGTGAGCTCGTGTATCTCACTAGCAGGGGGGTAGATTGGAGTCGGACCTTCACAGATATGGAGTATACATGTACATAACATAATCCTACAGTCTTTCTACGCTCAGCATCCTAGTCTCTATGAGTTAAAAGCAATCAAACATCCAAGGTCACCTGTAGAATATCTTCAAGAATACGAGCCTGCTCCTCACCATTCGCCTCAGCATCCTCTTCTTCCTCAAGGTCCTCCAGCACTTCATCCTCACCTCCCTGTGGCATGTGAAGTCCATCGAGAGCAAGCTGTGTGGGAATACAGACAGTGGGGGAGCTTGCACTGGCACCCGACCCTTGTTCCATGCTTTCACCTGGCATGATGGACCCCATAAAGCCTTCCAGCATGCTTATCTCATGCAGGCGACGGTAGTGATGTCCAGTAAACCTCGCACAAATCTTGCGATGCGAGGCCACTTGATGAGCAAGCCCCAGGTGCAATGATTGAAGTTGCTTCTCGCATTCAATCAAGTACCGGCTCTCATCATGCAAGTAAGTAGCCAGCCGTCTGATTTCAATGTTGAGACATTGTATCTCTTTGTGTGCACGGCACATCTTGAAGTAAGTATTCATGGTCAGGCGACTGGTAGGAGTTGCCCAAGGACGCTGTGATATATCTTGGCATGCATCACAGAGAAGGTTGAAGTCAGGCAAGAAAAGTGTACTTGACAACCTCCTCCCATGAAAGAGCAGGACATGGGGGTGAAAGTGCTCGAGCAGCAGCATTATACCTGTCTAGAGCTGTCCGAATGGCCGCTGAACGCACTTGTAATGCCTTGCCAATGTGTTTGTGAAGCTTGTAGCCTTGAATCATAATCAAATATCAACTGCAACCCAAGCAGTCATGGTAACTTACCCGTCCCTGCCTGATTCATCTTTGAGAGCTCGAAAATTTGTGTGACAACAAGACCCTCGAGATGATCTAGCGACCACTGAAACTTTTGGTTTGCAACTAGATGGCCCACATCCTTCCACTCCTGATCTTCCAGTACCCATCTATGAGTTACACCAAGCTTCGCTTCAAGTTCCTGGACTACCTTAAGGTCCTTCTCATAGTTCTTGATGGCATGCCTGCGCATCGTCTTGATCTTTAGGGTACGGACGAAAAGTGGGTTGTTAATAACACTGCTAAGAAAGGTGTGTTATTAACATGTTAATAACAGACACACGGCTGTGGGGGGGTGACATGGTGTTAATAAGTCTATTGACCCCCATAGTCTTTGTGAGTCGCCTTCCGACCTTCTGCTGTTCCTCGCAGATCATTGACTTAGAAGTTTGCAACACAAATCTTGCAGCGAAGCAAGCTGTTGTCTGACATGGGACTCGAGTGTCTCGCAACGAAGTTTTCAACTTGTTTTCCCTCCCTCTTGCACCAGTCGAGCACTCAAAATGGCTGACATCGTCAACACAAAAGCCTCAGATGATATTCTCGTTATTCCTGTATCAGTGCAATCTATTATTCTCCCAGACAAGAATCTGTCTGTCTCGTCATTCCTTCAATTCTCACTCCCATTGGCTTCAATTACCACTGCTCTGCTGTTGTGCAAATACTTTAGCACTGACTCCCCACCTGAGGACAGTTTATATCTCGATTATCTCCACACACAGCCGCTTCCCCGGCTTGTGGTTCTGCACAAGCTCCTAGAAGGGGTGTGACATGCAATATCAGGTGGTAGCCAGTCTATTATCTATGCCCATGCCGACATCAAACAACCTTTTCCATTCTGGATTCTGACATTTTGGTGCCAAGCCTATACTCTCTTGGA
The DNA here is from genome assembly GCA_016584345.1 of Suillus ampliporus. Lineage (NCBI taxonomy): Eukaryota > Fungi > Basidiomycota > Agaricomycetes > Boletales > Suillaceae > Suillus > Suillus ampliporus. Next base: position 9,820 of record JABCPV010000315.1, read on the forward strand.
CGTCCAAAGCAACTGGCGACAGGCGGAAGCCTTCCTCACCAAAAATTAACCTAATCCAGTGGCCTTACCCTTTTGACACAATGATGGATGCTGGTCAGGACGTCCTCTCATACTGGACTCACTTGATGAAGATACCTGAAGGCTCCATACTTGCTGTGAGTTTCAGCCAGTCCTGACTATTCATAACTCAAGCTTTATCTCCAGTGTATCACAGAAAAAATTTATTCAATCAAGCCCTCATCTGTGCCCAAGGAACGAACAATGTCGGTATTCACGAGGATGAATATACCAGCCAGGAACTGTCAACATGTCCGGATGTTGGTGGACATGACTCAGATTCAACAATGGCATATGTATGATCCAAAGGTCAGTGTCCTATTCAGTGGCCTGTATTGATAACTCATGCGCCTTAGAACATGGTTGAAAGATGGCATCCAGACATTTCATTCTGTGATCTTGACTCCATCATTTCCTCACCCAAACAATCAGCTGCTCGTCGAAGCCACGAATCCACTGGCAGCTATCTATCTGTGGGCACAGATGAGCAGGAAGAAATCCTTGAAGATGAAGAAGACACTTGGCTCGATGAGATGCTAGCGACTAAACCAGCAGAGGATTCAGCCTTCGACATTGAAGCAGACGCAAACCTTCACACACTAATTGTCACCAAGGCCTTGTCTGATGAACATGAGGAAAGTCCTATCAATGGCCTGTGTAGCACTCAAGGTGATGCTACAGAGGATGATGCTGACCTAGAAGGCATGGACAACGAGTAGGATGAATTTTGGTAGTAGCTGTAGTGAAATTTTCAAAATTTAGGTCATGTGACTGTTAATAACATGCTTGTTAATAACCCTACACAATCCACTTGATTTTTAACAAGGTTAATAACAGCCGGATGACTTATCATCCATACCCTATTGATCTTGTTCGTCAAAGCAATATCATGGGCTCCAAACTGCACTGTACTTGGCATTGCCACAGTCCAAGCTGCGGTAGCAGCATCAAGGTCCTTCCTGATGATCTTGTTAATAGTCAACGAGCAAATGAAGGACATATACTTACTTGCTGCCCGATAGGTTGACAAGTTTTTGCCAGTATTCCATCTGGAGGGTCTCACGAGTTGGTTTGTGGCTCAATGATGTGAGGTAAGCTCGTTCCTCGGCTAACCAGGTGTCAAAGACGCTCTTGTCTTCTATGCTGAGCTCATACATGAGCTTTGGCAGAGATTGTTCACCATTGGAGATCATGTGAAGTGCTTGCTTGTAGTTGTTATACAAGAATGTACCTAGTAGGATATTGTCTTGAGCATACTGTCACAGGTAATCAATTGAAGAACTTACCAAGATTTGCATAGATCTCATAGTCATCATTATGTTGAAAATAATTGGCGATAGCTTGCCGTTGGTGAAACACGCTAGCATATCGCACAGATGAGGCAAGGGCATTGGACTTCGAAAATGTCCATTCACAGCCCTTGAGGTCTTCCAGCCCAAGGCCATTGACGTACATGGCAAGGTGATCAAGCTGACATAGATGCTGATGAGCATGTCCATGGAACACTGTCTTCTTACTTGAGGGTCTTATATATAGCTTGTGTAAAATGCAGTAACAACACAACTACACTTTTGATAAGACAATAGTTGCCAGCTCCTCAAGTTCACAGGTCAACAGATTTTCTACTTCTCGGTTGATAATGTGGTGTTTGTGGGTGGTCAAAGAGTAATTAGATTACCTATTTGTTTTAAAGAAACTATACTGACTGGGTTTGTGAATTCTTAGTGAAGAAGTATCTCTTAGGTATGTCTCAACCTAGTAGGTCATGTCTCAACCTATGAAAGTCTGTTTCAACTTTGTCGTATTCTCCTGACTCGTGTCTCTCTTCTGGTAAGAGAGAGGGTCTTAATACACGTAAAGCTTAGTTCTGATAACAGTAAACAGTTGTTATATAGTCAACCTCCTGTAAGGTAGTATATAACTTGAAAATAGATGTAGCTTAGTCTTACTTCAAGGCACTTGTAGGCCTGCACTTTATCTATGTCTCACCAGGTCTCACTCTCGTTTAGTGTGATAGGTGTAAAGTGGGAAGTTATATTTCATGGGTGTAAAATGGGCTCCTTTTATACCTTTTGGGAGGCCAGATTACTAAGCATGATTCATCACATGGATTGGTAAGAATATTCTTACAAAGCAGTCCATTTGGTGTGTTGAGTCAGCTTGTTTTACTAAGTAGTTTACAAGTACAGTGTAGTTTTACAAAGCATGATGAATCAAAGGCATCAGTCATCACATGGATTGGTAAGAATGTAATTTCAAACCAGGCCTTTTGGTGAGCTGAGTCATCCTTGTTGTGGATTATAAATACAGTTGCAAGTCTTACAAAGCATGACGAATCATCAACAAAACATGATGAGTCAAGCTGAATCCTTGCAAATCAGGTTATTTCCCAGTCACATGAAATGCTTACAAACATGTTCTGACAGCTAGTGAGAAAGTCTGATGCTGAATAAGTCCTAGAAAAATAGAAACATAGAGAATGTCACAGAACAAAAAGTAGAAATACATCGAAAATTGAGTCTGAGACAAAAGAGAAAAGAGGAAAGAGTTCAAGATAATGAATCAAGGAGAAATGGTAGAGTCTCTTGGTAATAGGGTACAGTATAGTTTATTATACCTTCCTTATCACTCCTTATATACACATGTCATGGTATGAGTTGCATACCATGCATGACAACGCACCAATGAGTGAGGTGTGATTAAGTTCTCAAGTGCGAGGCCCCAGCACACTGCGACTGATGGTGGTCTTAAATCTACACCCTATGTCATACCCACCTCCTAGGTCATTGCCGAAAGCATCGAGAAGCTTTGACACGACCACCAGAGGATACTTTGCTCTAAGTAACAAATCAGTAGAATCCACTTAGAATAGTGTTTACTTACTGCTCACCACTTTGAACCATGTCTGCAATCACAAGTGAGAACCCATGGCGACACATGGCCATGAAGATTCCAGACTCGTCAAAGACGCCCCACATTCTTTTTGTTTTTTCATCCTTCATGTTTTTCCAACAGCCAGCACATGGGTTGTCCTGAGATTGAGTCAATCATAAATACTTGGTTAAGATGACGCTAGGCTTACCTCATCATCACAAGTCAGCATGTCAACAGCCATGTCACCAGTGAAGCAGTCAATATACTCCCTCGGCAAGTACTGGTCACCCCCAACAAATTGCATAGTAGGCAGCTCGGAGAAGCGCTGAGTGAACGCTATGGTGTCATTTGAATCTAAGTTGTTGTCTCCGATGTGCTGCTTCAACACACGCTTGAGGGAATCATTACCATCTTTTGTATAAAGCATTCTAAACTTCAGAGGCACTTCACCAGCAAGTGTGTAAGTGCATGCTGGACATGTGTGCTTGAGCCTCCAATCCAGATCATCATGTCCAATGGCAGCATGAACAAGCATGTTGATGTTAGTAAGAATATGTACATGTCATATGCTATCAAGAATTGACACGACAAATATGCGTGGAATTGAACCTAAGTGTGTCATTATTAATGCCACATGTGTGAGGCACAGATTAGTATTACTCACACCTTGTAGGTCACATGTTGTCTTCACATACGCCTGGATCAAGTAGTGCGGATTACGTTGACGTGCTATGCGGTAGAATTCCACAGCTTGTACAGTGATGCCAGTGGTTGGAGTGATCGGAGAGCATGGGATGACACCTTGATGCACAAGTGCCGAGGCAATGAATGTGTCTGTTGGGAGTATCATCAAAGGAAGTTTCTCAGCATCTAAAGTGCGTGTTAACAAAATGGATGTAAATCATTCATAGAAGAACTTACAGAACATGTCCACAACCTTGATGGTAATTGTCTCGGCTTCTTCCTCATCAGGAGATGTGCTTCCATGGCATGCAAAGAAGCCTCGACTGTCATCGCCGTTTGCCAGGTGCCAAGTCATATACACTTCCCTTAACACTGACATCTGTTTGTCAAAGGCATCAGTACGACACCTCGTCCTATCACGTCTTGTCCTAAAGTCATGCTGACGAGTGCGTGACTTTGCTTGATTTCTGGTCATCTATTAGTAAGTACTTGTCCATGATAGCGCCTGTTTACTCACTGATTCCAGAAATCACCCAAAACTTCTTGGGTGAGTTCATGAAACTCTCCACCTGCATGGCTAATGTCTACTGTCTCTGATCCATCTAGGATACCGAACCCGAAATTGTTGTTGCCACCAAAATCATGATCATCCACATGAGGCTCCTGAAGTGCTTCCAGTGCACGTTTCTCTTCAGAGGTCAGCACTACATGAGTCCCTTGTCAGTCTCAAAGTCATTTTCATTTTAAAATTTGCATCTTACCTGCCAGACGAGCCCTTTTGCGGGCAGCCGCACCAGCAGCATGCAGGACAATCTTCCTGGGTCCAAGGATCTCACTTGTGGGTGCAACACCACAAGCGGCTGTGTCTCAATGAGAGACAACATGCCGTATCTTCGATGAGGTGAGTCCTGTCCAATTTCAAGGATGTTTGCCCATGCGACTGAGTGCCATCAATATGTCACTTATTTGATGAAACACAGAGACTCACCAGTTAACATATGCACATGACTGTGCAGACGTCCCCGCGCAGATACTTCTACCTGTAGAACTGTCATCATGAGCTATGAGTCTGGTCAATCGCAAGGTGCCCATCAACATTTCTTAATTTTCAGCTTACTGATGATTTTTAGGCCTGCCATGGCCAAAAATATTCATGACTCACACCTGGAAAAACAGAACAATGCAGACCCATTCACAGCGTATGACGACTCGAACCAAGATCAGAGGGGAGGGTACAGAGACAGAGACTGTGACGGAAAAAATTCACACCACGGACATGGAAGTGACCCAGAGTATTAAAGGTCCAGTAAGTATTTCTGCCCATAATCTTTGAATTGCATTCTAACCCTTCAAACAGTCAGATCTCCCCATCTTGAATACCCACATCAAACTGCAGACACAAAGTGTCCAATGCCCCCCCTCTTCCCCAGCAACGGAATCCAGTTCCGTGACCTCAAAGTCAGTCGCAGTCATTCTGGAAAGTACACCGACACCTCCTTCCTCACCTACTTCGACAACCCATTCAAGCGATGGTTTGTGGGCTCAGGTCGAGGATTTATCAGAGCTTGTAGAGACAATAGACTTGGGCAGCACTCATGGGGGGATTTAAATCTAATTACATACTTACCATGATTGCTGCATAATACATGTGTTATCTGTTTGACTGTTCTCGGAGGGACTGCCCTGACGCCATCTATATATTATGGAAATCCTACTATGTACATCCTCCCGATGCCATCTATATATTACAGAAATCCTACTAGGTACATCCTCCTGACGCCGTCTATATATTATGGAAATCCTGCTAGCAATCGAAGGAGTAAGTAATACTAGGTAGCCTTAGTTCCTCCTGACACCATCTATATATTATGGAAATTCTCCTAGGTACATCCTCCTGATGCTGTTTATATATTATGGAAATCCTACTAGGTACATCCTCCCGACGCTGTCTATATATTATGGAAATCCTGCTAGTAATCGAAGGAGTAAGTAATACTAGGTAGCCTTAGTGTTTTGTGCACAATTGAGTAGTACTAATGCACCAAGTGTTGCAACAATCCATAACGTTGTTTGTGCAAGCCGTAACTCGATTCCAGCAAAATTCTGTGTTGCAACACTCAAACTCATTCTTGTCTTCTCGGTTGGTCCGCAAATGATCTATATGGTCCTTTCGTTTTGGCTCCTAGTCCCACAACTCAAACAATGGCAAGATGATGAATGCTGGACAGAAAGTATGTGTTATAGCGAATACGTTCACTATACTGTTCGCTATAAGTTTTCGGTTCAATATATACAACTTCATCACATTGATTCTGTTCCAGTCCTGGTATCTAACATATGAGTGGGAAAGATAGTTTTCACAACATAGAAGTGGCTAGATGGTATGATAGTATTGTACTTCGGAAACTTTGCTCAAAGGGACTGCAGGTGCATACTCCTCGAGCTTGACCTCGAAAAATATGACCTCAGTGAGAACCAATGACATAAGGTCATACATCTGGATGTACATGTCTTTCATCTGCATCGGCCCCTTGTTTGGATGGTGTGCAAGGAGCTGGAGGTCACATAGTATCACCCTTCCTTTACAGACATGGTCCTCACAGTGAGCAAAGAACTCGTCAGTTGTTCTCCTTCCTTTCTCCTGTGCGTGGGTAAGCGAGCAGTGAAAATTTTTGCCCCATGTAGCTGCAGGGCCCCATTCAGTTTGCCACCCAGCGATAGATGCACATAGTTCTGAGTGCGAATGAGTTTTGACCTGAGCAACATGTTGTGCTGTATTCTTGTAGTTCGACGGCATTGATGCATCTTGATCAGGAGGTGGTCTCTGACCCTCTGTGGTCTCCGAGAGTCGCCCCTGAGGACCCCTTTGCTGTCGTTGTCTGTGATAGGGCAGATCAGGTCAGCTATCACAATACCCATGTGTTAAGATAAGATTACCTAGCATGATTCATGCACCATTCATAAGTCACATTTGGAGGCCAAGGAAATTGAAAGAACTCACTGTTGTGATCATAATCGTGCCTTTTCACATTGCATTTCACGGAATCCGGGATTGGAAAGCCAGCGGTGGGTCGCCTGACGCTGACTTCATGTGGTCATGAATCTGGGTCAAAGATGGAGAAGTTAGCGTTAATTCCAATGAGCAGCTTATTTAAGTACCTGTTTGTCACGCCTAGAGAGGCATAGCATGTAATGCCGATGCACCGAATCGTATTGTAGAAGCTGAGGAACTCGAGAACTCTGAGTGAGGAGGTAAGTTGCACTTACCGTGACATGAGTGCAATGTGACTCCACAAAGCAGAAGTGCTGCCGGCAAAAGTGAGTTGCACTTACTGTGATGTGAGTGCAATGTGACTCCCCAACTTAAGCAGAAGTGCCACCAGCAAAAGTGGGAGCAAAGTGTGAGTGTGCAGAATGCAAAGTCAGAAACTGAGAACTCGAGTTCTCAGTCAAAAAAGATTGTCATTTGAGCATCACGCAGGCAGGATTGCACACTCAAGAACTCTGAGTGAGGAGGTGAGTTGCACTTACCGTGATGTAAGTGCCATGTGACTCCCCAAAGCAGAAGTGCCGCCGGCAAAAGCGGGTGCAAAGTCTGAGTGCTAAAAATAGCAAGCCAGAACGTACCAAAACCTCATGTCATTGATTGTCGTTGATTGAACAGACGCTGGTGAGTTGTCAGTTGGTCAGTGCACCCATCAGCTGATAGAGGGGCCCTCACCTTTGTTTCAATATTGGCGATGAGTGGCGAGGCCAGCATCTTACTTGATTATTACCTTGTGTTGGCCAGGACTGACCAGCCAGTTGTTGCTGTCATATCCCAGATCTCCAACACCCACAAACTCTTTTCAACAGTGCGCTTCTTCTGGACCGCCGGACCTGAACTCCGGATAGGTCTGCTCCACCAGACCTAACCCCGATTGAGACTCCCCCTTACTTCCGGCCCTCCGGCTTCTGTAGATATCCACCTACTTATTGATCTCCAGTACCTATTTCATTTCCGAACTCATTTCATTATGATCTGTCTTACTTTACTTGATCCGCTCAGACTTACTAATATACTCACCATATGCTTTCCTCACTGCCTTCTGTACTCCGGATTACTGATCAATAGTATACCTACAGTATATAAACTCCTGTACTTTGTTGTAATACCTCAGTTTGAATATTATACATAGTCCTGCTCATTCCTGTCTCTCCAGACTTGAGTTCTCCGACTCTCGTCACTCTCCGACACTAGACTAGGGTAGACCCCTAAGTCTACTTCTGTTACTGGCTCTACCTTCAGGTAGTCTATTCCTGTTTCTTTCTGCTACTGGCTCCGGCCTTGGAGCAGCCTAAACCTCGATTGATATCTACTGTACTACTGGGTTACATACAACCGGACTTAGTACTACCGGACCCTGGGAAATTAGGGGCACATACTCGGGTAAGGGGCGCAGCGCTGTCATGCATGTATGCAACTCATACCATGACATGTGTATATAAGGAGTGATAAGGAAGGTATAATAAACTATACTGTACCCTATTACCAAGAGACTCTACCATTTCTCCTTGATTCATTATCTTGAACTCTTTTCTCTTTTGTCTCAGACTCAATTTTCGATGTATTTCAATTTTTTTGTTCTGTGACATTCTCTATGTTTCTATTTTTTCTAGGACTTATTCAGCATCAGACTTTCTCACTAGCTGTCAGAACATGTTTGTAAGCATGTCATGTGACTGGGAAATAACCTGATTTGCAAGGATTCAGCTTGACTCATCATGTTTTGTTGATGATTCGTCATGCTTCGTAAGACTTGCAACTGTATTTATAATCTACTTAGTAACAAGGATGACTCAGCTCACCAAAAGGCCTGGTTTGAAATTACATTCTTACCAATCCATGTGATGACTGATGCCTTTGATTCATCATGCTTTGTAAAACTACACTGTACTTGTAAACTACTTAGTAAAACAAGCTGACTCAACACACCAAATGGACTGCTTTGTAAGAATATTCTTACCAATCCATGTGATGAATCATGCTTAGTAATCTGGCCGCCCAAAAGGTATAAAAGGAGCCCATTTTACACCCATGAAATATAACTTCCCACTTTACACCTATCACACTAAATGAGAGTGAGACCTGGTGAGACATAGATAAAGTGCAGGCCTACAAAGTGCCTTGAAGTAAGACTAAGCCACACCAATTTTCGAGTTATATAGTACCATACAGGGGTTGACTATATAACAACTGTTTACTGTTTATCTAAACTAAGCTTTACGTGTATTAAGACCCTCTCTCTTACCAGAAGAGAGACACGAGTCAGGAGAATACGACAAAGTTGAAACAGACTTTCATAGGTTGAGACATACCTGAGAGATACTTCTTCACTAAGAATTCACAAACCCAGTCAGTATAGTTTCTTTAAAAACAAATAGGTAATCTAATTACTCTTTGACCACCCACAAACACCACATTATCAACCGAGAAGTAGAAAATCTGTTGACCGTGAACTTGAGGAGCTGGCAACTATCGTCTTATCGAAGTGTAGTTGTGTTGTCACTTGCATTTTACACATCCTTTATATAAGACCCTCAAGTAAGAAGACAGCACACAAGCTGAAGCCAAGCCCCTCGTATCTAGTCCTCCCTTGAGCACGGCCTTAACAGTTGCACCTTGTGGTGGCTGGCTTGACCGTTTTCTCAACAGCAGGATATTGCTTGATTATCCATACTTTGTGCTGGGCAGGACTAGCCTGCCCATTGTTGAAGCTGGTGATGGCCAGGTGAACACTTTGCAGGGTAATAAGTAAGTGAATACCTTGTTGTAATCCTGTTTTGGTTTCTGATCAGTGCTCTACTACTAGTTATCAATCACTGCATGTCATTGTGTCCTTGACTCAGGTCCTATCATACTTCTGCATGTCATTGCGCCCCTCAACTCAGGTCCTATCGTGCTCGAATGGCATCATGCTTTCCGACATGCTTTCGCCGTTTGCATGCATGTGACTTCAATATCTTCATGATGTCAAGGTAAGCATATATATTTGATGATTTCCTTGATATTATGTTCGAGTCTCAATGACTTGACAATAAATTGATTGTGATTTTCTTTTTTTTTTATGTACATCTGAGTGACTTGACTAATATGCTGTGACAATTCCTCCCAGAAAAATTTATGCTTTGCCTCTGCACCATGTACAATGCAGATTTTGTGTTCACGAGTGATTCCAACCCCCAATGGAATGGCGCACTTCCAAGTAAGTAACTCTCCCAGTTTCAGGCCTTTGCTGATGGTCAAATGTTTGTCAGACCCACTGTCTTTTCCATATTCAAGTATGCCAAGTCTGCAGCCTTTTGATGAGAATGTCAGCTGCAACGGAATATTTGACCATAATATTGACTGGAACGACCCTGCACTATATGCATCACTCCCACCTCTATCTGACCTGCTAAGCGACCATCTTAGCATGCAACCAGACACTCTGTTGCCTGCTGCCCCTCCAAACAACACATCAAACACATACCCCTGCATGGCTGCATCACTCAATACCATGTCTAATGACACCAGTGTCCCGGATCATGACATGCACAACACGTCATGTCAGGACAAGGCTGCGAATCTACCCACTACGTCGAGTCAGGAGACTGCGCATCTACCCGCTACGTCAAGTCAGGAGACTGCGAATCTACCCAACCACGAGGCAATTCCACATACCTTACACACAGAGACCACTGAGATCACCACTGACACGAACAACTCATCCTGGGCTGCAAGAAATTCGAACCGCCCTGCATTGACCCCTTGCGCTCCACTTAATGCAATGCAGAAGGCTCAAGCAAATGCACGGAAAGCGTCCCGCAAGCTCTCCACTGAACAACGCAAGGAGTCTGAAGAGGTGCTCACCACCGCCATTCAACGGCTACTCACAGAGGAAACCGAGAAGATCAATGCCATTGTGCCTCGAATACAATGTTTCTCAAGAGAAGGTGAAAAAGCTCATGGGAGGTGAAAAGCATTACAAAGGGAATCGGAATGTGCAACTGGCCAATGCTCTTATACATGCAAAGGCACAGTGTTAAGGCCGTGCTCAAGGGAGGACTATGATCCGAGGGGCTTGGCTTCAGCTCGTGCGCTGCGCCCCTTACCCGAGTACGTGCCCCTAATTTCTGGGGGTCCAGTATTACTAAGTCCGGTTGTATGTAACCTGGTAGTACAGTAGATATCAATCAAAGGTTTAGACTGCTTAAGGCCGGAGCCGGTAGCAGAAAGGAACAGGAGTAGACTACCTGAAGGTAGAGCCAGTAACAGAAGTAGACTTAGGGATCTACCCTAGTCTAGTGTCGGAGAGTGACGAGAGTCGGAGAACTCAAGTCTGGAGAGACAGGAATGAGCAGGACTATGTATAATATTCGAACTGAGGTATTACAACAAAGTACAGGAGTTTATATACTGTAGGTAAACTAACTGATCAGTAATCCGGAGTACAGAGGCAGTGAGGAAAGCATATGGCAAGTATATTAGTAAGTCTGAGCAGATCAAGTAAAGTAAGGCAGATCATAAGGAAATGAAATAGGTACTGGAGATCAATAAGCAGGCAGATATCAATAGAAGCTGGAGGGCCGGAAGTAAAGGGGAATACCATTTGGGGTTGGGTCCGGTGGAGCGGACCTGTCTGGAGATCAGGTCCGGCAGTCCGGAAGAAGCGCGCTGCTGGAAAGAGTTTTGTGGGTGTCGGAGATCTGGGATATGACACACAGGAAATCAATGCAGGTAAGTCATTTCATGTGACATGTATCATCCTGCTGATTGAAATGATAGATCGACCTCGCGGGGCAAAATATTCGCTTGATGAGATCCAAGACTTAGTGAAAGCAGACAATGGTATGCAAAATCTGACCCCAGAGGAACAGCAGGAATATATCGACAAACTGCATGAGCACTGTGCTCTGCAGAATATGAGTGTTTGTGCCACCAACACTGCTGCAGCACGTGACATCCAGTCAACATTGGATAATGTCTTCAAGATGGTATGTTGCCTACGACAATGTCTCACTCCTTATTAATGGTTTTATATGTAGCTTGATGGTCTTGCAGTACGAACTGGAATTTATGCATGTCTCTTTGCCTCGCATGGACATGTATACGACACCACCCAGGCAACATGGTTTGGGACGGACAACATCATGGACTTCTGGGAGGATGTCTTGCAAATGGAGGCCGATGAAATCACAAGAAAACTGGAGCAGTGGGCATGCATGTCGGGTTGTAGTATGTTCCTTCTTGTTCTCCCACCTGGTCATATATAACCTCTCCTATGCCAGGCATTGATGAATGTGAGACCATGCAGATCATGCAGCAGGTTTGCACCTGCCTGCTTAATTCAGGGCTGAGTACATTTTTTTCGCCCATATCCCACTAGAAGCAATACTAACTACCACATTTTTTTAGGAACTATTGTTAAGAGACATGACATACGCATCAACTACGCAAACTTCAGTATCGCTATAAAAGAGAAGCTTGGGGTTGACATAAGGGGGTGGCCTGAGGATATTCCATTTCAATCCCCCACCAGCATTAATGATCACAATGCCCTTCTGAAGCTCCGCAATGGACTGAAGAATGGCTCCTGCCACTGGTTCCGCATGTCCCCATGTCAATGGGAGGAATATAGCGCCCATCTTGCTGTGCACCGCAAGAAAGGAGAGGTAGTTGGCAAGGCACGCAAGAAATGCTCTGACACTGGGGTACCCCGTAAATGTAAGGGAAAGGAGAATGGATGCCCAAGCAAGCAAGTACAAGGGTGTGGGCCATCTGCAGAGGCCCCAAAGAGCGCAGAGTTTGTTGAGACATCTGAAGAGGAGGACACCAGTGAGGACGAAACTTAGTTGCTGTTCTTTGTAGTGTTTTGGTATCCAGAAGCTTCTTATTCTACATAATAACGATGTCATTTGTCATTTGCTACCTATACAAAAAAGTCTGACTCGAATCTATCCCCCCGTGAGTGAGATACACGAGCTCGCTGTCTTGCACAGCGAGCACAAAGGTTCAGCAATGATGTGGCGGCTATTGCCGGTGGTAACACTAATAATAGTCAGAAGTGTCTAATTATAGCTCCTAGGCATGCACCCTACACCACCCTACACCACCCTACCCCCCCTGCACTACCAAGCAGCCCTACAATATTCAATAATTATTCATTTGGCTGAAAACCAGTCGATTTAGACCTGCCATCAGGCCCAGCTGTCAAGTCTAATTAGCGTGGTTACGTGGGAACTACAGGTGCATTCTGCATACTCATCACCGTCAAACAGATCCAGAAAGGTCACACCATCCCCAGCATAACAAGTCCCTGCACCCTCATACACCTCCGCCTCTCCCTCATCCTTGAAATGGGCTCCATCAACGTTCAGCATGTTATCTTCAGCATTGAATGGTGGGACATCCACTTCCAACGTTGATTGAAGTTGATTTTGAGATTGCTGCAGTGGAACCGACTCTACAAAATGCAAGATATCGACCATATTGTGAGCAGAACTGTGGCACGACGTCCAGGGCTGGCTGAGGTGTCGAGTGACACTAGATTCCTTGGTGAATAGCTTTCCACACTTTGGACAAGTTGACACCGACATATGATTGACATATGATAGCAAATGAAGTCTCGATTCAATAAGTCTCACGCTTCACTGAGCTTGCTCTGACATATTGCATCATTGTACTGAATATTGTCCATATTGCTGCTACAGTGCTCGTGATGCAAAACCCCAACATTACCTCTGTGGCCCTTCTGTACCATCTCCAGCCCTCTTGCAATTCTGGAGTTTCTTCTCGAAGTTCCTCTCACAGTTCTGAAATTTCTCCTCATTTTCCATCCTCTCATCATCATCCTGATTGCTCTCCATATCCTCGGTCCAGACAGAGTCTACAATGTTCATCTTCTCTGTCACAATCACAGCTGATCAAGGAGGAAGACGACTTCCCCATATTGATGCACCTTGTGAGTTGTTATCCGCCAATTTCAATGCTTCGTCACTCTTACATGTTTTCGGTACTGGCAGGAACAAGACTCCACATTGTTCAAAGAGGAAGAGGATCACACTGACCTCACACTCGAAGCAGCTAAAGCCAAATGTAAAGTTTGCCAGGCTCGAAAGCACCTGGCAGATTGTATTTTGGAACACCATAAGATACTTACACATCTCTGCTGCCGTTGTGCAGAGGACGCAAATACGTGTTTATTGTTAGCTGACCTCAATGTCAGGTGCTTGCATCTAGAGCATAGAAAAGATGGTATCGCAAGGTTTATTCAAACATAATTGACAGTAAGCGCCCAGTTTGCGGTGTTCTTGTACCGCACTGACAGTTTCAATTGATTCACAGCTTAATGGTGTTGTAAATACTTGTGGTTCTTTTTCCTCTGCGCATAAATAGTTCCAACAAAAGACTGTGTTTGTATTTTCCTACACAAGCTTTGTCGTTTGTACAGTTTGTATGTCTGTGCTACTGTGTGCTTGTCAAGTTTGATCCCAATTATTGGCTATTTGCTTGTGTGGTCTGCGATGTGTGTATGGCCTTGTGTGTTCTTGTGCGGATTTGTCAATGATGTGGGAATTGTCACCAAATTGGTAGTTTGCTGATGCTGATGCAATATCTCGATCTTGCTATGAACTCCTATGCTTATTTAGACTCGATGAATGGTGCTAATGCCACTTTCCACGACAAAGTCTTTGATAGCCCTGCAACTCAAAACACTAATAGCAGAAAACAAGAACACCCAACAAGGTTAACGTAAATACTCTACTGTCCGCCGGGCATGATGGTCCAATGTCGTGATCTTGTCACAAACTCTTCATTGTAGTCTACATTCACAAGTATCCATGGCCATGTACCAACGACTCAAATTTCTCGCAGTATAGATAGTTATATTTAGCAGGAGCAGAATTGTATTCTTCTATAGTTCACACGGCTACAATCTCAAGGACTAGTGAATTCACTGATGTTACGGTGCAACTCTTGGATTTTTCTGGTCGACTGTCCATGGAACGGCAAGACAGTGTAATAACTAACGAAATCGAGCCAAGAAAAATCGCTCTTAATGTCATGGATCGTTCGTCGCGCTTCTTGTTGTATAATGAGTTATGATAATTGTTGTGAATGATGATGGCATAAGTTCCTTCCCCCTTCGCCTAGTGACCTTGGCCCTGTCTTCCCAGGTCTCCAAATGACTGGGACAACGTGCGATGGGTGCACTTTTTTCTATATTCCGATCCAACATCTAACCCCTCGGTCCTTACTTCCCTTCCTGGTGGGCGTGGCAACTTAACTATTTCAAACGACGGTCTCGCCAGTCTTGCTCCATATGACAACTAGGAATCAATGGTCGGTCAATAACATCCTGAATGACTACCATCAAATTCAAGTAGGCCAACAACTCCTTCCTATCGATCTTGCCATAGGCACAGTTTACAACACCTATCCTATGTAGTCAACTAAGCAATTTCCGGACTAGGTTGTCAGTAATATGGCGTGATATTCAGAAAAGTATTAGCTTTAAAGCCACTTAAAGCTTTGCACCTGTCATGGCTAGGCGCTGAAGCACCGCAAACCAGCCACCCCCCGGGACGGCGGCGCCAAAAAACCATCCTTGCAACCACGCAGCAGCTGTACCTAAAAACATCATATCGATGGGCTGCTTCGCGCCGCAACCATACCAAAACGCACCTTTAATTGGTCCTAATGCCCCAAACCCAATTATACGGAGAGCTGTGAGAAGAATCCCCTGCGCAAATAACGTGCCAGTCGCAATGCACGAGAGAGCCCATGCGAGCTCGGGATGTTGTTCATAAAGGTCCCCTGTATCATTTAATATTAGCTCATCGACGATCCGGAACGGTCAAATACCCATGACGTACCAATGGTCACTACAATATGTTGAACACCAGACTTGAGAGAATTGGAGTGACTTCTCAGGGGTTCCTCGCTCATTCCGCGGTTGATGATGAACTGTAGAAAACTCTCCTCGATGCGGTCAAGAACCGTGGTGATCATGGCCGTACGGTTCTCATGACCGGGAGCTTCCCGGGCGGCGGAAATTGTTCTTTAAGCTCTTCAAATAGGGCACGGAACATATTTCCAAGTTCTTCTGATACTGAGTCGAGAGGAATCCCACGTTGTTCTGCGGCTCCTTTGAAGGCTTGGTGCAGCGCGGCAGCTGTGCTGGCGACGCTATCTACAGACTTCCTGAACTCCGATATCTTCTCGGAGGGATAGACTGCCATCGCATGATGGTAAAGTTTTTCTGGATATCCTTGGATATCTGGACCGAGCTCTGTGATTTTGTCCCATACGTTTCCCATGTCTGGAAAGTACAATCCATTGTACATCATGTGTGCTGAAACAGACAAAGAATCAAGTTTTTCTGTCAGGTTATAGCCAGTGCCTTCATGACTGAGTAGGTTATCAACGCGGTCGTATAATGCACCCGCGACTTGTAATGGCTTGTCAAGAAACGCTGTTGATAATTTTCGACATTAGCAAATGATTCAGATTCAAAAACAGCCGCACTCACACTTCATTAGTCCCCATCCTTTGCGGCATTGCCCAGGTTATATACAGAGTTCGTCGTAGAAGGACAAGAGTGCGACATACCTCCCTCGCCGGCGGCTGTCTCTACCACACGTTCTTCGCAGGAACAGGTATTTTCTTCAAGGTTGCTGGAAGAAACAGATCGCAGTGCCAATGCAATACATGCTAGAAAAGAGAGCCTCATCGCAGGATAGACTGGTACAGATGATGGCTGAGGTTGGACCTACATTAATATTGCAAGGACCTACACGGTTTACAATCCTTACGTGGGAAAATGTACACTACCAGATCATGGAACATACTTTGATTTCCACCATCCAACCTCTTACAGTCCATGGCGCAAACTGAAGAAAAACACGATCCTGGGATCGCAGACAATGATTATCGACACAATCCATGTTGGAGATCCCCCAATTGTAGTCGAGTTACAACTTGAGTGTTTACACGATTACTACAACTTAAAGTGTCCTACCCTCAGAACATATGGAACAAAATTGAAGCATCCGATGTGAGCGAGAACATTGTATGTACTGAGTGTGGGGAACTTTGCACCCAGCTAGCGCTATGTAACGGATGTCGAACAACATCATCACAACCGGCACACCAGCCCACCCCACACCATCTTTTTCAGCCCACCCGCTACTCCCCACTGAATCTTCCCTCTCACGTTCGCAGAAGCCCTGACCTAAAAGCAGAACCATTGCCCTCTCCCTCCCTTTTTTGCGTTTGTCGCGGGTGCGTTCGCAGTGGCATTGTCGGTCGAAGAGAGCTCCCAACAATACCTGAGCTCTTACTGAACCGATAAGAGCTGACTGGACTGCATACAACGAGAAGACGGCGTCGCGAGGGCCAGAGCAGTCCGGGAACGATTTGTCCCCAAAAGAAAACGTACGCAAACGCTCAGATTGGGAGGGTGGCATGGCACAGTCCTGTTCGACCTCGACTTCGAGTGCAACTGCGTCTGCGATAGATTATACGTCTGCGATTGTGCTCGGCGTGCTGCTTGTAGTGCTTTACGACAAAGGGAGAGACATGGTGCGGCGAGAGGAGCCGTTGCGGGCAATGTGAATGAGGTTTTAGGAGAGGTGAGTAGTATATTTCCCTTGTTTCACACAAATGTTGTTTCCATTTCGTGCGTTCTGTGAGGGACCGAAGAAGACGGGTTTTTTTTGATAGAGTTCCGAACAGTACCATCCAACGTTACTTCTCTGCACCTTGGATTTCTCTATGATGCGTAGATCCTTTCCATCGTGATCGTCGCGATCTACCTTTTGTAAAGTTTTCTATGCGGTGGCTTTGCGTTTCAATTGTTGCGCTCATGCGTTTTCTTTGTTCGTGTCGATATATGCCTGCTGCCTTCATTTACATTTGCCACCTACTCCCCTTCCCACTTCAGTTTTCAATACGACGCGTGGAATAAAACCCCAACTCACTACTTCCCTCACAGATCAGCAAACCCGTCAACATTCCGCGTACGATGCAACTTGACGTCGACACTCATCTCACGCTAGGGATGTATGGTTTGTATGAAGTGCGGCGCTGGCGTACGTGGTGGGTTGTTTGGTAGCGGGATGTGTGAATCGCCTTTTGACCATCCGGGTTCTTTCTTTTTTGCAAGACTTGTGCCCTTCTCTTCACTCGTATGTTCCAAAAATGAGACCACATTGCTAATTTTGTCTCCACAGGCATACACCTACCCTATATTCCCATACTCCGGTTATCCCCTTCCCACTACAACTTGACGTCGATGATGAGGTGTTCGCTTTTGCGTACACGCCTGCACGTCTCCTACTAAGCACAGCGGGAAAAGAGTGTTTGGGACGAGAGCTAGGCAAGTGTTATCTCTTACGCGGCACTCGGCACATCACTGATTTTTAGCATCTCTCCCCGCAGTAAAAGACATCAATTCCCGCACCTCGCTACTATCATCCAAAGAGCATACCTCTGTCCTACTATCCATCGAGCACGTAGCGCAATTCGAAGTCGAGATCAACCAGTGCTCTCAGACTCTTTCAGACTTCACACTCGCATTTTGGGTGAAGAGCTGGGGGATGGGTGAGTCTTTCATGCCTGCTCACCCTCCCATGGCGCTGTCATCCAACGCAAGCTGTGGAAGCGCCCCGCTGACTCTCCTGGCTCGGCGTCTTGATGACGATGGATGGACTCACTATGACATCTTTGCGGCCCCATTCGTCATCGCTATCCCAATCTGACTCCCTATCTGATGTGAAACATGAAACTAGCTCACAGGTGCATTAAGCACGCGTAGGCGCGCATAGACTTATCAGAGCTATAAGACATTTGTCGAGCTCGTGTGTGTGCGGCTCTGGTGCAGAGGAAGGACGGGTTTGGATTCACTCTTTATTGTGGTCTCGTTCTTGACATCTTGACATACATTTAGGTGACATTATTGTCTAGAACTTCCCTCGTCGACGTTTGAGTCACTCCTGGACGGTCTAGATGACGTTAGGAGGCGCATTTCAATACTGCTCAACCAGAACATCGTCTTCGACGTCGTGACGAAAGAATGATTCATCAGGAGCATAAACAGGACCACGTCCTTCGCCACCACTTGGCTAGAATACCCAAGTCACTACGAGTCCACTCACTGGGCCCGTGGATGTCATGGATGTAGATGCGGGCGGTGCGATGCTTTGGCGTAGGCCCCGTTGTTCTACATCGAGAGCCGGGAAACCCCGACTACACTGTCATGATTGGATGCGAGGGAATACATTTTGAAAGCTGCGGAGACAAAGATGGACCCATGTATAGAGGTGCAGGAGTTAAACCAGGGTTATACTTATGAGGAAGGCACGGATGATGACAAGGAGTATTCTTGCTGCAAGTTAATGTGTGGAAGCGAACAACCTTGTGTCCTGGGCGTCTATGATTACTGAAGCGAAGCAGCGTAAAACGCACAATACCCGCACCTCTGCAGCTCAGAGCAAGACACCCACAATCCCTCCACCAAGTCTACCTCGTCCGTGATCAACACCATCAACCTCCAGCAGAATGTCACCGGTCATTCCAAGCACCACACCCCTTCGAGAGTTTAAATATCATTGGTGGAGCGTAACCGCAGTCGCAGTTTTCCTCGACAGACGACGTATGGTCACCAGCTTGGAAGACAACACGCTTCATTTGTGGGACTTGGAGACAGGTGTCGTGTTGAAGAAGATGGAGGGGCATAGCCATAAGGTGGGGGCATTGGCAGTATCACGAGACGGGAAAATGATAGCAAGCGGTGATGGGAATGGAAAGGTCATCGCCTGGCACGGAGAAACTGGGGAACCTCTCACCCAAGCTATCAAAGCCCACGCCTTTGGGATCCGGTCGATGGACTTTTCTCCCGATGGAACAGTGCTCGCCACTGGTGGTTCATGGGAGGGAACGACAAAGCTGTGGTGCACCAAAACATGGGAGCTCCAAGCAAATCCAATCAAGTGTGATTACGTCAACTCCATTCGATATTCGCCGTCTGGCGAACTTCTTGCCTCCACAACAAGTAGCAATATCCAAATTTATAATACAGACACCAGGGAACGTGTCGCAAACTTGGAGGGTCATAACTCATGGAACTTGTCACTCGCGTGGACGCCCGATGGCACACGCATTCTCTCAGGTGGTGATAACCAAGATCCTACCATACGGGAGTGGGATACATCAACCTGGCAGCAGGTCGGTGTTCCTTGGGCAGGCCATACTAAGAAAATTAATGCCATTGTCATTAATCCTGCTGGAACACTCGTCGCTTCCGCATCTGACGACAACCATGTCCACCTCTGGCGGCTCTCAGATCGACGAACAATCGCCATCTTCCAGCACTCATCCTCGCTGAAATGTGTCACTTTCTCCACGGACGGCAATTACATCCTCAGCGGAGGTCGTGATAACACGATCTCAGAATGGGCAGTATCCAAGGCATGTTTCAATCCTTGACTCGTATCACGCGTGACGCAATTCGAGCATACTTCATACAGATCATCACTATGAACATGATGACCCGCAATGTCTGCATAACCGGGGACTTGCTTTCCGCTCAAGAGCTACTCGCGCAAGGGATCGACTCCAATGCCAACAACTATGACTCCTATGCGAATCGCTCATTCATTATGGCGCGAAAATTCGACTGGGACCATGCACTGGATGATGCAATAAAGGTCTGACCCATCACGGCCTCCTTACGAAAGGCTCACTTTCATTGTGACATAGTCCATCAGCATCCAGCCCTCATTGACAGGCTATATCTCCAAGGGCATTGCCCTATGCGGAAAAGGGCAGATCCAGGACGCAAGGAGAGCATTTGACCTCGCGTCTATGTTCACGAACGAAGATTCACACATCATTCACTTCCTTCTCTTGATCAAGGCAGGTCGAAATTGTCTCGCATGCTCTCTGTCTCATCGCGTATTTCAGACCATTGCTTTGTTCAATGCACATCAACATGAGGAAGCAATCCTGCTCGTCCAAGAGCTAGCTGCCGCTTGTCCAAATGCCGACACTCTCGCCTGTCGTGTCGTGGAAGTGAGTATCATGCACCTGGGCTCATGCATTAAGACCGATATTTGTAACTTCACACATTAGGCATATCTACGTGTTCAACTTGGAATCAATGCCTCGGCTGCCGCCCATCACGACGAAGCTGCCGACCACTTCACCGCCGCTGTCAACCCCAGCGCTTTCTCTTCCAAATCGCCCATTCATTTAATATACGAGGATCTTGTAGTGGTATGTTTATATGGTGGAACTGAAAATGCTTTTCATGCTCAACTGCATGCTTGGTCCAGCTCTTCGGGTGGGACCTCGAGTCCCTAGAGTTGACTGCACACCAGAAACGGTGTGAGGCTTTCCTTTCGGCAGATAAACCAGAAGAAGCCCTCGAATCACACCAGTACATGATGGACACCATTGATGAAACTACGAAGGCCAGCTGCCTCGATTGGTCCAATGGCAAGTCTTCAGTAATGCGACTCTGCCGTGTGATCCTTACCCCATTTTTGCTCAGCGTTCAAGCAAGAATGCAGCGCGCTCGCTGTTCTCGGCGTACGTGCTCCCTTCCGCATCCCTTTCGCTACTGACTGTCATTCAGCTAGAGATCCCTGGTCAAGATCAGGATGGCTACAATACAGAACCTGATTTCTTCGGGGGAATGCATGACGTGCGCACAACAGTGTATGCTTGTTTGTCACTCACGCATCGTTCGTTACAGCGCCCTCAAACTTCCAGACCACGACCTCAGAAACACATGGGGCGCTTCAAGAGACTCAGGCTCGCTGTGACGAGGACCCCTCGTCCAGCTCCCCACCGGCACCGGCCCACTACCCAATCCTCTGCCACCGCTCCACCTACCTTCCAAGCCCGTATACGACACCTATTAACCTCGCGGCCCGAAAATGCAACACCACACGTCGTCGACGTTCCTTACGCCCAGGGTCTCTCGGTGCGCTCGGTTGATGTTTATCACTGCGTCTCTGATGTCTCATACATACATTTACAGCGCAATGCTGCAGCGGGTGCTCCTGGCAATGACGAGGACTTGGTACCTATTGAATATTTCGATGATGATCCTCCACAGAACCCCAATTCACAACAGCAATCTACAGCGGTGCAGATCAACGCCGGAGAACATGGAGGCGGCCGGTTGTGTTGCTGCTGCTAGAGTGGTTTCATGGACGTACCCCGGCTATTTCAGTTCTAATATCGCTCCTATTGTGATAATCTACTTGGACTTGAATGAGACTTTTATCGATAGGCTGTATTATATCCTTTATTTACATGGCTCATTGATTATGAGACTCGTCTCCTCCAGACGTGTGTGAAGTGTGAGTGGCAAAGCAACGATACCTTTCTACCGTGACAGTCCGTAAATCTCTTGAACTGGCCTACACAGTCAATGAATTGAAGGACACCGACTTTCATGGTGATGCGATTGGAGGGACGCCTCCTACACAGACTCGAACCTCTCATACTCACTGCCAGCTGATCAACGCATGACCATACATGTCAACGCATAAACGTACTTGACATTATTGTTAACCTTCATTTGTCAGAAACTTTGAGTGCCGGAATACCAATACTCTGACGCACTGCGATCGCGATGATGCTCACGGGCGTGAGTGACAATTCGTGTGAAATATTTGGAGCCCGAGACTGTCGCATTACACGGTCCTAGTGCTTGCATCCCGTCGAACATCACGCTTTGCCGCAGGTATTGTTTGAACAAAATACTGTTTCGATACCTGCCGTATGGACACGGATGATGTAAAATGCATTCCGCTTGCGATTGCTGCGAAGATAGTCCTGCACGGAACGAAGTTCCCAAAGAAAATTAGCGAAGGGAAGGAGAACGGATATCTTGCAATCGTATCTCGTGGACTCTATACTTAGGTCATCACTATTCATGTGGTTAGCGGTCGACACATGAATAGTGATATCAGGAGATCCTTATGTCCTCTGCACCTGCATGATGAGGTTGGCAATCGGGATAATCTAGTACACCGCATTACGGTGCAATTCTTGGATTTATTACACTGTCCATGGAACGGCAAGACAGTGTAATAACTAGCGGAAACCGAGCCAAGAAGACTCGCCCTTAATGTCATGGGTCGTTCGTCGCGCTTCTTGTTGTATAATCGTAGGTTATGAGTTACGATAATTGTTGTGAATGATGATGGTATAAGTTCCTTCCCCCATCGCCTAGTGACCTCGGCCCTGTCTTCCCCCTCTCCAAATGACTGGGACAACGTGTGATGGGTTCACTTTTTTCTATATTCCGATCCAACATCTAACCCTTAAGTCGTGGTAGGCGTGGTAACTTAAGAGTCTGTTCGGCCAGGACAACTTTGCCCAACTTTGCCCGATTTCAAAAAAGCAAATTTGATTAAGTAATGCCGGTGTGTGCCGGTTGAGCGTGACTGATCGTGACGTGTCGATTATCTATGTTACACTCGATATGCCCTCGACCCGTACGCGATTGAGTTCTCGCCGTTTGCGCAGTGCCGCCAGGATGCCACCCAAAGGCAAAGGCAAAAAAAAGTCAGCCGCTGAAGACCAGGACTCCGTCGGAGAGGCGAAAGACCGCTGTGTCTGGTCGTTGGCCGATGAAACGAGGTTGGTCAACTACATCGTTGACAAGCACTCAAAAGGAGGCGATGGGATGAATTTCACGAAGACTTTCTGGACTAACACTGCTTTACATATGGCGGCTGGTCCAGTGCCTGAAGGTGCCCCCAAGACCTCTGATTCCTGTCAGTCCAAGTGGGGTCGCTACTCGTTTGTGAGCGCCAGGTACTTAATTAACTAACACATTTATAGATACGAAAGATGTACAAAGTCGTCGATAAATTGAACGACGCGTCAGGCTTATCGTATGACATGGAGAAAGGGGCCAATATAGACGATGGAGGGGAGACTATGTGGGCGGATTATATTTCAGTATGTGTTCTTTGTCTCTCCTTATTTACCATGCTAACTATTTACATACTAGAAGAACCCTGACATGAGGGCCTTCAAGAACAAAGGGTGGCCCCATTTTCAGAAGCTCCAGGGTGTTGTCCCGGTGACCACCAGCGGCTGGACTGGCTTCTACGCCGGCCCAAGCAACACCGCGACCGCACTGACCCCGGGCCATACTACCGACACTACCGCAGGTACGTTGACCCCTGCAGCCAGTGACGTCAGTGAGTGGCGAGGTTGAGGTCACCATGTTGTCGCTGGAGGAAGCACTTGACCGGGTCGAGTTCGGTACTGGTGGCACCAGAGATGTTGAGATGAGCGCCGACGCTAGGTCAACGCCGCTGCCTCTCACTCCTATCACACCGAGAGGCTTCAACGCTGCATTGCAGCCATTTCTCGCTCCTTCCATATCTTCCACACCTACCTCGTCAATCTCGATGAAACGCAAGTCTGATGGAGACGACAGCTCGCGTGGTCAGTCCCACCCCCCAAACTCCAGGTCCAGGAGCGTGGCAGGGTCCTCAAAATCCCAACGCCTCACTATGCCGCACGCGTTGGAAGACTTTGGGGGGAAAGTGGCTGATAGCATCACCAACGCCGCGTTGGTCCTTCAGGACACTGTTGCTGGACACTTTACCGATCCTGTCCCGGTCCGCAAGCAGCGCGCTGTACTTCAGGTCCAAGAGGAGAAGAACTTAGATGACGACGACATCGTCACCATGATGGACCTTTTTCAGTCCGACGTCACCATCGCCGATAACTACAACTCCATCAAACGAGATGGTGTTCGCGAGGTTTTTTTAGCGCGGTGCCTCAAGGAAGTGAGGGAAGCGCGCGCTAGGGAAAACTTACCTACTTGAACCTACCTACGTGAATTTATGTACAATCCTGCAATCAATAGACTTGTGTCGTGTTCATGTTCAAGCAATTGAGTGACTAAAGAAACAACTGAGCGCAATACATTGTACATGTGATACTCAAACATAACGAACTAATCTACTCTTGTACACCAGGCGGTAATGGCAGGCCTCTACGTTGCTGTTCTTGCAAATAATCAACCCACATTGATTGCATGATCTCGTCGCGGACTTGGTGTGCGCGGGTGCGTGCCACATTGGTAGGTGGCCCATCAGCAAGTGTGCCGCTGTCATAAGGAGCCCCCCACTCATCAGACTCCACACGATGATAATCCAGTATGTCATCGGGGTCGTGAATGCGAATGACGTTATGGACGAAACACACCGCTGGAGGGATGCGAGATTGAATTTCCAGGCTGTACTCGGGAGGGAGGCGAATAATCCGGAAGCGCTTCTTCAACACACCGAAAATGTGTTCGATGACATTGCGGAGCTGCGCATGACGTAGATTGTATAACTCCTTGGGATTGCAAGGCCTGAAAAAAATTAGTACTAGGTGGTAAGCCAGTAGAATCACATACACCATCTGTGCCCGGCCCCATTCAGCAAGGTGGTAGCGCACGCCACGGTAAGGCACGAGTAATTCGTCACATGCAGCGAAGCCTGCATCTGCAAGGTACAACTTGCCCGGCGGGATCGTGAAATTCATTAAACGAGCCTCATTGTAGAGGCGAGCGTCTGCTGCAGACCCTGGGAAGCCACTCAACATGTAAGTGAAATGCATATCGAAATTGCAGGCGACAAGGCAATTTTGCGTCAAATTGCCTTTGCGGTCGCGAGCAGCATCACGATTAGCAGCGCCGGGATGGCATGCGATGTGAGTGCCATCGATGGCGCCAATTACATCGGCAAAGTAGGGATAGAGTTTTGTCGTCCCGAGGATTTCAGTGGGCACAGGGGTTTGTGCATCCGGAAGCCGGACATAGGTGGAATAGATTGGTTGGGAGGACAATGCGATAAGAATTCGTTTAAAATACCTGGTAGAATATATTAAACAAAGATTAGGATGAGAGCTAGGGGACGTACTTCGATATTGTGTCATTCGAGCATTGAAAGCGCTCGGCAAGGTGGCGTACAGCGAGGCCTGTAACACAGGCATACAGGAAGATGGCTAGCTGCTCTTCCAGTGTTACATTTCTGGAGTTGTTTATTCCGCCGCCACGAAGTATATTGCACAATATCATGAACACGTGGCGATGTACACCGAGCTCGCATCTGATTCGTTCTGGGTGACCGTTAAGGAGCTCGTTGACCCAGTCAATCCCAGAGAGCACTGAAGTATGGTAAGGTAGTTTGTTGTAGTAAGTGTTGGTATATGAGTTTAGGGCGTCCCTGGCAAGACCAACAACTTCAGAGGCTGAAAGTATCATATCCTGGAAGAAGCTTATGATAGCTTGAAGGTTCTTCATATCTGACTGCTCTGCATCTTTTACACCCTGCCCACCCTGCCCATCATCCCGCTCATCCCGCTCATCCCGCTCATCCCGCTCATCCTGCTCATCCTGCTCATCCCACTCATCTTGCTCCTCTTGATATTCCTGATCTTCATGTGTGTCTCCATCGGTGGGAGGGTTGTCAGCGTGATGTAAGAGACGGGGGAGCATGGCAATTACGGTGTGTGGGACATATGTTTTTTTTTACTGATAACGCTAATCAGCGTGACATCAGTTTCAAGCTCCGTGCTTACTTAATGATACTTGCTTTTTTGAAATCGGGCAAAGTTGGGCAAAGTTGTCCTGGCCGAACAGACTCTAAGGATCTGTCCAATTTCGTTTGTACGAGATCGGTAACTTGACTGATCTCATGGCATCCTGGCCAGTAGTGCCTCAACAGTACTTAATCGATTTATTTCCACACGCTAGAACCTCATCAGGCATTCCCAACTTCAAACGACTGTACCGTAACTCTCGAACATGATGAGCGCTCCGACGGTAGTCATGTACAATTTTTATGCAGAAATGAGCCACCATGCAATGCGATGACGTCCTTCCTTTGCTCCATTAGCCGGCGACACACTAGAAAATGTAAAGAGGTATGTCAAATATAATGAAACCCCGTATAGACTCGTCATTATAATCGTCCCCCGTTCTCCGATCACAAATGAGATGAGCTCATTCGCCACACTTTCGTAAAAGCAGATCTGGGCCTGGCGTGTTCTTGGCTTACGATTGCCTCGGTGTGGCTGTCAGGCACCTTGGCCTGCCTGATGGGCCTTTCTCTTTGAAACTCCAGAAAGATAAAACCACGAGGATAATTTTTTTCCCCAAGCCTCATGGCAGCTAGCCACCTTGCGTTTATCACCGAAGCTCTGCGAACTCTATGCCCAGGATGGCTAATTTCCCGTATCTATATTTGACCGATCTCCACATTACGCCAGTGGCATCGGAGGGCTCCCGAAACGAGATGACTTCTCGTGGCAGTTTCGAGAGTGGGCGGAGGGAGGCCGTCAGGCGGCATATGTGATATGCCCGTCGATAATCGCCTGGCCTTGTGACCAGAAACGAAACAAATGGACCTTAAGAACTTGCGTGATGAGAGATTCGAATAAAGATAAGTAGCCGGTGATGAAATAGGTTAAGTTCCATTCGACTCTTGCAGGCCAAGAAGGGAATGTTCGAGTGGCAATATTCCTCGGTGTGTCGTTCCGATATTTCGAGTAGCTTGCTTCAAGGTGGATATTAGGTGCTTGTGACTTCAATGAGAATAGGCGCAACTGCGGGTGAAACGGCGATCTGCGTGATGGGATTGTCCACCACCGAGCGGAACACCTGGAGGAAAACGTCGGTCAACTAAGTATGACTATTCTGTGCGGGGACAGCCGATATGTGATATGTAAAGTCCAGTGAAACGTACATAATAACCCTTGTTTACGAGACGAGGACTCCCCCTTCTAAGGCCATTGCAATAGAAGTCCCGATTTCAGGGAAAGGACATTGAGCTGTGGCTTCTTCGTCCTGCCGCTTTCATCTCGCCTGACCTTTTGTGATCCATGTATGCAGGTTGTGGTTGCGGCTGGTTGCGGTTGCGTGCATGGTTGGCAAGCAGACATGTGTTTGGACCGCCAAACACAAATAGATGGAGCCTATGCTTTGCCTGTGCATGCAGCCCTGAGTTACATGTGAGAGTGCAGCGCCACTTACACGTTGTAAAAGCGCGGCTACATTCAAGCGCTTTAGGTATCGAGATATCATTGGCGGGTGATTCGAACTGCAAACAAGGCCCAATGAAGAACATTTCTTCGCCGAATCATAGGGCCTCTGTCTGATTTGCCACCTATCGCATTACTGGAATTAAACCTGGGAGGCTGTGAGTATGGCATACCGAAAATATTGTTTTCCATGGACGCGGTCCATTATCATCGGAGAGAAGGCATGGCAGGCCAATGAGGCCATGCTGCGGCGATGCAGGATAAGGAGGCGATGCCACCCAGTAATACCACGAGAATTAATAATCTAATTGACTGTGCTTATACAAGGTGTTTACTGGGCGGCCATCGTTGCCAATCGGACCATCATGATGCTCGAGGATGATTTTCATGATCAAGTTGGAATGTGGTAGCTGCGTTATTAGTTGGCCCATGTGAATTAGTGGGTGGGTAATACTAGTGGCTGTGCTACTGTTTCCTCCCTCAAACTCCCAACCACATCTACTCTGAATTTTCTCTTCAGAAAGCACAGCCGCTTGGCAGGCTGACCGGCTCGCGACATGTTCTACAGTACTCAAGGCTATTCAGCAGAATTCCATGTAGATGTTTCAAGACGCTTTAGGCCTCTCACTTCTCCCACTCGAACGGTGGTGATTGAGCCCGCATAACTTGTGGGTTGTAACAAGATTACAAGTGCAATGGTACGTTAGACGTCAAGTTTTGGTATTTTCCGAATGCAATGAATATTTTCGGTACCTAGACGGGAGGCCTGATCTGTCAGATCTGACCACACTTCGCCAGATCCTTTGGGAGGCCGGCGCCTATGGGCGTCTTCCAAGAATTTGCCGAAGTTTGGTGAGATCATGCGTAGCTTGCCCTCAGCGCTGTTCCCAAATAGGATCGCTTCCAAGGCGCTGTCTTTTATAAATGCCACTAATCTTGTTTTCCTTCAGTTTGATCCATCCCCAGTCTACAATGGCCTCCACCAACAACTATCCCTCTCGTCGTACGCAGGTGACATCGGTCCCTCACATTCATATAGAATCACCTTCCGTCTCTGATCAATCGGGGTGCGCTCCTGCACAGTACGTTTCTCGTTCTACTACCTTCGTTGACTCTTGACTCATTCGCCACCTCGCGTAGGCTCGACGCTGACTTCTTTCCATACGGCGTGTACAATCAAGATCCGTTCATGTCCTCTTCTACGCTCTTCTCTCTCGAAGGACGTAAGTTGATGCGCGTCATTTATTTATGCTCAGGCTGAACGGGTTCTCAGCCGAATCTTTAAATCATCAATTCTCATCATTAGAGGATTTGACCAACGACGGCTTTGACCTCGGGGAACTTGGGACGTCGCTTTCAGGCGATACATCTCAGCAATCGCAAGACTTGTGGCCATACCTAAGTGGCCCTGACCCGTATGGATCGTCTCCTGGTGGGTCCTTCCAGGTGACCCCACCTTCCCCACCACCACAGACGTTCTCGCGCAATAACATGCGCCTTGTGCCTGTGTATACGCCATCGCCCTCTTCATCCAACATCATACTCTCCCCCAGCCCCAGTTATGAGTCGCCTTCGTCTCCATGGTCTGATATCACTACCCCCTCTTCTGAGGGTAGCGTATCTCCCATGATCCCACCTTCAGGTCTTTATGTTCCCACATTCTCTTCTGAGGGTAACATGTCTCCCATGATCTCGCCTTCAAGTCTTTCGCGTCGAGGGAGCTCAGCTTCTCTCCGACACCACCATTCCCCAAGCGACTCCTCATTTTTTGGTCACACACTTCACCCCCCCGCTATCGCTAAGCACGTTCGCTCACGTTCAGAATCTAGCATGATTCGTCCTGTCGCTAGTCAAGCAATGCTTGAAGCCAACCAACGGCGTCGACGCCACGAAGCGTCCTATAAGTGCGATGAATGTGGGCAAACCTTCACAGCTGTATTTAGCTTGAAGCGTAAGTTCTATCCGCCGAATTACCTTTGCAATGTCGC
This sequence comes from Suillus ampliporus, assembly GCA_016584345.1. NCBI lineage: Eukaryota > Fungi > Basidiomycota > Agaricomycetes > Boletales > Suillaceae > Suillus > Suillus ampliporus. The sequence continues at coordinate 39,514 of JABCPV010000315.1, forward strand.
TGAGATAAATTCAATAGGTCACATGCAATCTCACACTGGTGTACGACCATTCGTCTGCAACATTCCTGGCTGCGAGCAGGCATTCTTTAATCAGAGTGACTGCAGACGCCACGAGAGGAGCAGGAAACGTCACAAGGGTCTTCCCTACACCTTTTCCGACTCGCCTTAATCTTGGCATTGTGTCACGACCTCTTCACTTGGGTCTGCCAAACGCCCCGGGCGTTGTACAGTCACCCTGGAACTGCCTTCTCCCTCTTTCTTGGATATTCCTACATGCAGGCACGATACAATAAAATCCTCCATCGCCCTGCCTCGTTCCCCTACCCATGCCAATCTTCCAACTCGACATATTCAACATCTCATTTTCCTCGTTTCGGCCACAGATACCATTTCCCCTGCATACCCTAATTTTGTCGCCGCTCACTTTATTTCGGCGTTGTCCTAGCATCTTTCACAGTATAATAATCATTTTGTGCCCTTTCGGTTCCGAATCCCCTGTCAGTTACTGCTAATAAGTTCTTGCTGTGTACCTGGGCTTTGAGTTGCTATGCGTTGTCAACTGGCCTTGCCAACGCAACGTCCTTATTGTCCTCTTTTTCTTGTTGTACTGCATCCTACGGAGTAGCCTTGTCCTGGTAATAATCTAAGATTGTTTTGTCGCGATCGATTGTGCTCGGTATCTACGTCGAGCCTATAATTGCTTCCGGCGCATGCGAAGTCAGCGAAACAATTGGTTTGGTGCCAGCATCAAGCCCCCTGAAGTTATCTCGTACGGGGACGTATTGGGGACGTAAGAAAGCCGTAAGAAAAACAAATAAGGATTGTACTGACATGGCAACATGAATGATAAGCACACAGCACCGAGGATAATTATCAAAAAGTTTCTGCCAACTTAGCTATAGTATAATTCACTGAATCGAAATTCCGTTGATGATCATCAACATTTTATCATAGGGTACGTACACGGTGATCAAGAACCCCCCCGCGGACGCTCATCACTCAAGTAAGTTGGATTCCTTTCACGCTGGAACATGCACAGCAGATCAGTTGATACGGCAACACATATGGGGAGCAGACCGAGGGTTATAAAGACGCTCGGACTCGCAATCCAAGCTCAAAGCCGAGATCCGTTTCATGATGCCACAAAGTCGACAACGACATCATGACATGTTCGTTGTCCGTCTCTCTCCGTGCCCCACGGATTCGATCAAGTAGATCTTCATTTCAGGGAACCCGCACCAACGGATCAACAGCGTATCGATGGCGTCAGTGCCACATGTCTTCGTCGTTATAAAGATATTCGCGCTGCGCTCGCGCTCAAGCTCGAGATCCGTTTCGTGATGTCAAAGTTTGACATGTCCATCTCCCTCCGCGGCTCTGTCCCCATATATAACGTATGATGTGATTTAAT